>JAEANM010019703.1:0-12293 GCA_017656035.1 Myanophis thanlyinensis | reverse complement strand
TTTGATTTGATTTTATTTGATTTGATTTGATTTGATTTGATAGGTGAGACCAAAATCATTCCTGATCAAGGAAATGCACAACTACAGTACTAGTTTGGGAAGGGAAAAAAAAAGCAGAAGAATTGTACCAAATATTAAAGAGAATACTTCATATTTATGTAAAGAAAACCCCATTTCTGAATGGTGAAAGCAACTGCATCATCTGGAGGGCACAGCTGCTTCAAAAGTCTTTTCTATTATCTACTTGTGTGCACTGACATTGGGACTGCCAGCACAGTGTTGATGCTTTCTCCACCATCCCAAAACACATGCATATTTAATGGAGAAGGATCACAGGATCCAATCTGACTTGGTCACTTGGAACCAAAGGTTTAGTCTTCCAAGCTTTTGGACTTGTGTTGAAGCCCATCCTAATGGAGCCCTTAAGTGGAGAAGGATCACAATATGCAACAGAATTGGTTCTTGAATGGTTAAACCTAAAACTCAATTAGCAACCTAATAGATATCTTGATCTATTAGGAATCCAATAGAAAGAGCAAGTTGTTTTATCATTACAAGCCATAATTCATACAAGTAAATTGTTGCTTTGCTTATTTTTGGCTCCTTTTCTTTTATGACCTGTTCAAAAGCAAAGTACCATTTGTTCTAGGAATTGTAAAATCAGAAGCACAAACCTACATCACAGTCTGTTTTATTAAAAGTAGTTTATCTCAAATATGTCATGAGAGAAATAAATATATGGTTTCTCAGATATAAGATTGATTGGCTAGGATTCAAAAAGCAACTTTAGATGTGCCTCCAAGGTTTGCCTAAAAGGAGCTTTGATTTTTGTCTATTTAGCTGCAGACCTTTATCCCACACTAAAAACTATTTGAAATTCCCACCATGTTTGGAAAAGGAATATTGGATGGAAAGCAAAGCTGTTGTTTGAGACACTGAGCTCAATCACACATACAGTACTCAGAAATAACTGGATACTTCTTTGATCTCTGCTAATGGTATCCCGAAGCTCTGCCAAAGAATACCTTAACCTGTCAGCCTTAAACCTGACAATTTAACTACCTATAAAAAGCTGCTCTGTATTCATATTTCACAGGTAAAAGGGAAGATTAATGCATCTTTCCCCCGCCACAAACCATTGTCATTTGAAAGATAAAACCAGAGTCTTGTATATACATAAAAAGGTTTATAAAACAGTAAGAATGAACAGATGTTTTATTCAAAATCAAAAGATAGGCAGCTGTCAAAATACATCTTTAGTAATGAGCTATCCAGTTGAAAGAGCCTTCTGGAAGTTTCTGCCTTCTCTTTAAGAGGCATTTTACAGCAATATGTAATTTCAACTTTTTATCTATGCAGAGAACAACCTTTCAACTCTTCTTCCTGAGTCTTTGCATAAACCAATCTTGTCATTTGAGTGAGGTTTTTTTCCCTGATAATGCACACATTTTTTAAAAAATCCATATATTAAGCAGACATTTGTCTGTCTCAGGTGAGCAATTTTAAAGACAAATAGCTGGTGACATATTCCCCATCATGACAACAATCCATGATAAAGCGAACTCTGTTCTTTGGTGGACTTGTCTGCCAAAATAAAAGGAATTTGTTAAAAGGCACGAGTTAAAGTATGATCAATGGCAAATACTGTTAGTAAAACAGAAACATGACAGCTCCTAATTATTGGATTAAAATAAACATGTTGGGGAACCATATTCTCTGTGCTGAAGGATTAGGGAAAAGAGAAGGGATGGAGCTCATGCTAATATGCTAACCCACTGGATGATCCTGATTGTCTATTTTGGTATGATAAACACAGCTAAATATTTGATAGGCTTTAGCTTCTCACTACAGTCTCCAGAAATGGAATTGCAATTATATTGTTTGTTTCTATATAATATATATATTTATAACGCACACACACACTCAAATGAATATATCTTCAAATATATAGAAATAACTTCCTAAGCATCCTAACCCTGGAAAAGTCATCATCAGAGACTAGGGGACAAGTCTTCTCAGTTGCTGTCCCCATTCTCTAAAACATTTCCCAAGGTCAGATTAGTTGCAACCATGGATTTTTCATTCAGGCTGTTTTTCTCCAGAGTGCTTGTTAATTGGTTGTTTGGTTGCATCCTAGTGTATAATATTAAAAATAAAATACTTTGAATATTATATTTGGAGTTCTTGGTGCTTTCTGAACTTGGTGGTTCTCTTGCAGACATTTCATTACCAAACTAGATAACACTATCAGTGTTACTCTAGCAAGAAAACAACCAAGTTCAGAGAGCACCACAGTTCCCACACTTCAACCCAGATCTACAAATATTCTATCAATATTACATATTCTTGATTTAATCTTGTTACTGAAGTTAGGAGTGTAAGTCATGTATAAGATTCAAGTGGTAGTATTCCTTCGGTATATTCTATAGAATCAATTCAAGATCATACCTGCACATGTAATTGCTTTATTACACGGGATTAATCCCTACTGAAGTGTATCAGTCTGAAGGAGAACTAGAGCCGACCAACTCTCATCTTCAAGACTAAACTGAAAGCAACTGGAAATGGGGTATAAGTATGCTCTTTTATCAAGTGCAGATCAATTTGTGATAACTGCTCTCTTAGCTATAGCCATGAATAGAAGTGAATATTTAGATTGCATTACATCAGGACATTAATCAAGAAGACAGTCTTGGCAACTTGGCCAATGCCCTCAAACTAGCTAAATCTCAAGATTTTGGCAAGCAACTAATTTTATAAACCTGTCAAAGTCACACCAGGTTGGAGATTCTCTATTGGTCAAAAGCAGAAACACCTCTTTATGGTCAGCTTCAACAGCTGTTAAGTCAGCCAAGACTAAAAAAGTGCTGTGATGATTATAGAACCAAGACTGCAAAAACAGTGCATCACTTTAAGTTAAATAATTCACTCAAGAGTTAGTAGAAGGTAGCTAAACCAGACAGATGATACCTTTGGTGAGGAATGAAGGTGAAACATCACAAATCTCTGCTGTTCTCTGAGCCATTTCAGGATTCTATCAGAATAAAAGTTTCTGTTGTTGAACTTTACTGCAGGAGCAGCCATCTATAATTTCTAAATATGGTTTCCTTAAGCCAGGGTCTCCAAACTTGGCAACTTTAAGACATGTGCAACTCTCAGAATTCCCCAACCAGCATGGATGTGGAATGGCTGAGGAATTCTGGAAGTTGAAATCCACAATGGATTTCAAAGGCAGAAAAATCATGGCTGCAATCTAGTGGCTGTCTAAATTTTTGCATCCCATATTTACAAACTTTGAAACCTCTGAATTTTAGAGACAATTAAAATTTGCCACAGCTAAAGAAACATTGCACACACCTGGCTTAGTGTTTTATGTGCACCAGGCCTAAGAATAACTCTCATCTCTCTCACAATGAAAAGTATGATTTCAAATACACATGAGCCTTGCTTAAGTCACAACAGGTGAGGTGCCTGATTACAGATATTAGAAAGAATCAAAAACTGAATATAGGCTTGTACATCAAAACTTCTCTCTAATGTACAAATCACTTTGAAGTCTAAAAGCTTTTTCCAGATGCTGATGTCACCTTTCAAAATGTTTTTTTTCCAGAAGAATAGAAACTTATCCTTTACAAAATTAAAAATGACAGCTGAAATCTTTAGAAAATGAAATTCTCTGTTAAATATTTAATTCCATTAAAAAAGTGGTACCAAATTGTCCGTCTCAGAAGACATAGACAGACAGATATATTTAGATGGCTGTATGGATATGGATAGGAACATGTATCCCAAGTGTTACAGCACACAACTTTCACAATCATGCTTCAATACGTGACATATCTAATATAATTAAGTTCTAGCTATCCACAAACAGTATCTGGCTTATGTAGAGACTACACTATTTTCTTCGCTTCTTATATAATTGTTGAATGTGTCAAACAAAATACTGAAAAGGAGAAAGAAAAAAATAATTATTATTAAGAGTGGATAATATTAACCACTACAGTATTCCAGACCATCATAACTTTTTCTTATGTTAATGTTCCCATATATAACGAAATAAATAAATACATTCTTAACTATGCTGAGGTTTCAATCTTTTTAAGGAAATAAAAATTAGCACCTTTCTTGCATATCTTTTTTTTTTTTAAGTCAACTTTTCTATCTTTTAAATAGTAAAATGAACTCCCCCTCCAATTTTAATTAACCTTATAAAAGAATTGAGATTCTTGGGTGATTTTGGTGTGAAAATTTTTTATTACACTAGCAGAAAGAGAAAATGTTTCTTTCAAGTGGTTTAAAGAGATGTTTAGGTTTGCCAACAAAAACCTTGAGACTTAGAAGCAAATAACCATTTAACTGGTATTATTGATATACAGCAACATGAGCATCTATGTTTGGCAAATATGTTGGATCAATAAAAATGAAATATTTGGAATAGGATATAACAAAAAAGAAATACTTTAAAGCAAAGCCTGAAATGATACTTAGATATCACTTCCAGTTTTCCAGCTTTCTGGAGTTAAATTGATGACTAAGAGGTATTGAGATATATTAGTAAAGTGGTATTCTCAGTAATCTCTCTCTCTCTCTCCTCTCCCTCTCCCTCCCTCTGTGTGCGTGTATGTATGTGTGCATGTGCACGTGCACATGTGCACACTTGTGTGAGCACACATGTCTGTATTGGTGTGAAGCTGCGGGTAGCAGTGCAAATGGCAAATTAATTAATTTTATAAGAAAGGCACTTTATTTTTTAGGCAATTTAATCAGACTTTATTTACATATAGTGTGTATATATGTATCTTTATACATCATTCTGCTTATATTTTTAGAGTGGAGCTTTTGCAGTGTAGATACTATACATCGGAACACATACAGATGGCTGGGTGACATGCACAAATTTATTGGAGAGGAGGAACTGACAAAGTTTGATTCAGCCAGAATGATCAATCTCCAACTAGGTAAGGAAGCCATGCATTGGATTTTGTTGCTGTTGTGCATATTCATCAGATTTTTTGTTTACTTTCCTTTTGGTGAGGGATCATCACATATTCCAGATTATCTTTCTTTTGAGAAAATGTGGGAAACCAAATGCTAACCTAGGTATAAAATGCATGATTAAGAAATGTAGAATTTTCTTTTTAAAGTACAGTTTGGATTATAAGGCAAAACTAAATAAGAAATAGACATGCATGGAAATGCAAACCTGCAATAGACTGAAAATAAGTTTGATCTGCCTACCCAGGAATAAGTCCCACTGAGATCTATAGACTTATTTTCAGATAAGTGGCTGTACAATTGTAGGCTTAATATCTCTTTACTATAAAATATTTAAATAGTAAAATATGTACAATAAAATATTTAGTAGGTTAAACAGGAAGCACACCACATAACAAGTTCATCAAATAAAGAGACTGTTTTATAGTCCATATGATGAGTTATAAAATTGACCAAGTAAATTGGTCTTAAAATATTCATTTTGTAATCCTATATAAGTGTTCAGCTTAGCATTTGAGAAGCACATTCCTTGCCTCTTGCATATATATTTACACATTATGATAGTAACATATTCAGCAGTTCAGCAAGGTAATTCTGCGTCTTGGACTTCAGTCTATCCTGTCTCCCTCATAGATGATGATAGCAATGGACATATAGATTAAATACTACTTCAATTCACGGTAATAAAAAAAAATCACCAAGAAGTCTAGAAGCAGCAACAGAATCATGCTTATGTGGTTGGTCCCCTAACAAAAAAATTATGTATCAGTTGCAACTGTAAGAACCAGGATTATTAAACATAAGATAATTGCCCCCTGTAAAAAAGGATTTCGTTTGCTTTTCCTCAAAAATACATTAATTAACTGATGCCATCTTGGCTAGAAGTTATAAATCAAACTGAGCAAGAATACAGAGAACAAGCTTTGATGATATTGCTCCAAGCAGCCTCCTCAGATCTCAAATGATGCAGACTGAAACATCCAATTTAATCTTTCAACAGGTATTATTGCATAATTGACTCAGCATCATTGATGCTACATTAAGAGCCTCCCTTTTGCATTGGTTCATATTGTCAGCTGCACAATTGTTTTAAGATGGGTGGCTATATGAATATTTTGATTCAGCCCCTCATAGTAGCACATGCTGAACTTGTGGGGCCTGCTGTTTTATAGTATGAATTACCAAAACATTAAGTTTCAATTCGAATATGAGTTGTGTTTCCTTTTACCTGCAATTTAGACATTTAAGTTGCTGGTCAACTTCTATAGTTCATCAGTATATCATGAAGCCAGGGGAAATGGGGAAATTAAATCCAATATTAAGTAGACTTCTTGGTTATTAGGCACATGTTCTGTAGACTACCTCAACAAGACTCACAGGCTATGGTTTTGAGAACCTTTGTCACAAAAAGACTTTAACTATGAACAATTTGTTCAATTCATTTTATACATAAAACGAGGTATGAAAAAACTGGCTTCAACCAGAAGAGAACAGTGAAATAAACACATAGATCAGATTTAAATATTAAACCTTTGAACCATGAATTCAGCTTTAGGAAATACAGATAAATTACTTTCCACTTTCATTTTAAAATGAGAAAATCAAGAGGTGTCTTAAGTTGTACTTGCTAAATGAGTTACATTTTTGGTTTAGCTGGGACAGTAATTTAAAACCAGCGTCAGGCCTTTTTTAGATTAGATTTATGGCAATCAATGAGTCGTACTGTCAAACTGAAGAGTAGGATTACTTACACATATTTTGCATATACCTCCACATAATTGAGCAGGACTACATCAAAAAAATAATCACATTCATAAGATTTCCAATTCATTTACTAAACATAAAATGATTATCAGCAACAGAATTTCATAAAAATATCATTAAACAGACTACCTACAAATTCTATTTAGACAAAATGGAAATTATCTTGGTTATTACATTTCAGATAATAATGGAAATAAGTGATGAACAGAAAAGGTCAAGTTATTTAAAGTCAGATTAGCTACTTGGAATCTCTTGAGCCATAGTAGCTATCTAGTCACAAATGTTCTTATAACTGGTTAACTTCCAATTTTACTAGATAATTTATGCCTGACATTTAATTAGTGACCCAATTATACTTTTGCTACTCTCATCTTATAGGAGCAAAAGACATAAAAATAGACTGTGAACTAACTAAAAGATATCTGTTTAGTTTGCACAATATATTGGGATTTTTTCTAGAATGGGAAAAAACATAAATTGTTTCATACTTTACATTTCCTGACTTAAACATTATTTGGAGACAATTTCATTCATATTAATTTAGAGGAAAGACCTTATCAGATGGCATTATATAATACTATATTTTAAATTTAGTTTAGAACTTATGATCAATTGGAAATACATTAACTTATGCATTGATTTTGATACTGGAAAAGAAGAGCACAATGAGAGGAGATTTCTATGAATAAGAAAGAAAAATAGATCCTTGGGCAATTTAGATGTTAATTCTACAGTGCCAGCAATATAATTTTTAAGAAGAAAAAATCTGTGGAGTATCCAAAAACCATGAACTGTAAAACTGAGATAACACAGAGTTTCTTAAATGAGATTTTACTGTTAATTTTGCTTGGAAATTAACATTGTTTTAAAATTAAACATTGTTTTTTTAACGACAATAATTTCACCCATTTTTTTTCTTTTCTCCTGATGGCCAAAAAAATTACTTTGACTTGTTCATCTTCCATTTTAAAGTTTAGTTTTCTTCTATAGTTTTCTTATCAATTTTTCATCTGTCCCTAATAGTATCTGATCAAGTATTGTTGCTTCTTTATAGAAACCTCATATTTTCACCTCTTTCTCATATCTTGATTGTATTTGCAAGTGTGGCCCACCATGCTATGTCCACCCCTTGGTTCTGTAATTCCTTAGTCTTCTGAAGAGCTATTTCAAGGACACTTTTCTCCTCTGTTTATAAGGTCCCATTACCTGTTCCAAAGTTTGAGGGTTGAAGTTGATAAAGCCCAGAAGCAAAGACCCTGATTTGAGACATGGTTGTTATCCAAAACACATGCAAGTATCCTCTGCTTCTAAGATTGATAAACGAGCTGCAAGATGTTCTTTGCCATATAAGGACAGGAGAAAGAGACTCAAGATTGAAATCCTGGGGGCTGTTACATACAAAGAGTTGGATTGTTAGTTTCTGCCCTCACAGATAGTCTTTGTTATTTAGGGCTTGATTTTTCTCCTTGATTCATTTGCTGCTAGCTCCGGAGTGCTCTTTCAGTTTCCAAGACAGATTCATTGCCCTGCCCTGCCTTGCCTGAACCTCTGGCACCACGGAAAGAACAGGAGGTCTTCCTGAAACAAGTCAATCACTTTCCAGACCTTCCTTGTCTCAGTAAAGCAACCCTTTTACCCTCTGTGCTTAAAAAAGAAAGAGTATGTGAGATTTTCAATGAATGGCCAAAAGAGTGAATTCTATTATTTTTGCCTGTTTAACACTGGCATTGATCTTTTTTTCCCCACAGCTAAAAACATGATCCAGTACATTTTACTGTGCAATATCTGTGCGAAACACAACGCATACAGGCAACAAGAATAATATTCCAATCCCATCCGTGTAGATTAAAAATGTTGAACATTTGAGTTAGCAATCGGATATATTTCTGGAAATGGATGTCAAATGGGGCTAATTACATCAAGTATCTGGAAAAGGTGCTGATGATGTGCAATCACATTCTATGTAACAATAATGAAAGTAATGCTATCTTAGTGAGTTATTGGTCAAAATATTGAAGAAATCACTTATATTATTAACTGCTTTTCTAATTTTTCCTAATTATTTCCAGGGAGTATAATGTAATTGTACTGCATTTTTCCTTTCACGTTTTTCTGTTCCTCCAGTTTTATCAAGTTTATTACCTTCTCCTTGATTGCTGTTTGTTTCACTTGGCAACATATGTTTAATTAGCATTTAAAACTTTGTCCCTTTGCTTGCCTCTTTGTAGGTATTGCAATTTAATATCAAATTGCAAACGGAAGAATTATCAAGTTATCCCTTCACCTTCATTATGGCCTTAATTATACTACTACAAGTTCTCTTCTTGGTTTATTGCCCAATTTAAACTGCAATACAGAAGTAATTCTACATTATTGTTTTACACTGTGTGCTTGGTGGCACCAATGAGTTAATAAACATCTGGAACTTCAAAGACTGCAAGCATATTTAAAAATGCATGGGACTGGGGAATTACTTGATCTATTTAAACTAGTGGAATGTTTAACAATGCGTTGCAATGGTCACAAGATATACTTGTATATTTTGTGGAATAAATTATTACCAGCTGCAAAGGGCAATTTCTACATTTCCCCCAAAATAATTACGTCTTCACAAAGAAGCATCTATTCTTATTGCATTGTCCAAAAATTAGAACAATATAGGTAGTCATTGACTTCTGACCAAAACTGATTCAAAAATTTCTGTGCTAAGCAAGACAGTTGATAAGTGAGTTTTGCCCCATTTTACAACCTTTCTTGCCACAGTTGTCAAATGAATCATTGCAGTTGTTAAGTTAGTAGCATAGTTGTTAAGTGAGTCTGACTTCCCCATTGACTTTGCTTGTTAGAAGGTCACACAAGGTGGATCACCTGAGACCAGGACACTACAATCGTCATTATTATGAGTCAGTTGCCAAGCGTCTGAATTCTGATAACAGGACTAAGGGATGCTGCAATTGTTGTAAGTGCGAATAGCAATAGTAAAAGCACTTAGACTTATATACCACTCCATAGTACTTTACAGCACTCTCTGAGCACTTTACAAATATCGGCATATTGTCCCCAACTATCTGGGTCCTCATTTTACCGAACTCAGAAAGATGGAAGGCTGAGTCAACCTTGAGTTGATCAGGGTTGAACTCCTGGCTGTGGGCAGAGTTAGCCTGCAATGCTGCATTCTAACTACTGTGCCACCACAGCTCTTGAAAAAGGACATAAGTCACTTTTATCAGTGCTGTTGTAAATAAACTGCTATAATTCAAGAACTACCTGTACTTATGAAAAACAAGTTGTCATAGGTAACCATAAACTGTTTATTGTTCCCAACCACATTAATTTCTTAACCAAAGGCAATCAGAGATGAACCCTCTTGCTTGTTGGAAAACAGTGCATATCTTTTGTTTTAACAGAATATTTCCAGTCTTTGTCAATAAAATGATATTGCTACCCTAATTTTTAATAGAAATAATAAGATTTCAATTTTTAACCAATGGGGATAATAGTATGTAAAAAAGAGTAATTTTAGTGGGCTTCTGATATTGCCTCTTGGGCTTAATGAAATTGAACATTAAAGAGCACTATTGTGCACTGGTCTTGCCTTTGGCCTCAGAAATAGACTAGCAAGGCAGCTGAGAGAGCAGTGCTAAGTAAAGATAAGATTATACATTCATCTTCATGGTTTTTTAATTCTACTGAGACTGTTACCAGGGAAGAGTGCAATTGGTATTACCTAATCTTAGCAACTGAAGGAAGAAACATTCATTCTTTCAAAAAGAATGTAAAAATTGACTACCATAGACCATTATGTTTCATTTTGTTGCTATCACCCAAAGCTCACAATTTGTTGTCTCTCAAAAGGAGCAGATCATTTCAGAATTAGTTTATAAGATTTAAAACCATACAATGAATCATATTACGCAGTCCAGGATGCTGCTGCATTCCGGTCCTACCCCGTCTAAATGAGGGTATAATTTCCTCTGTTTTATAGTTTTCATTGGGCCATCAACACATTTGGAAAAGAGATCATTTTGTAATATATTTCCCCTAGAAAACTTCGGCAAGACTTGATGCATCTAGAGAAGAAAGGAAGGAAGGAAGGAAGGAAGGAAGGAAGGGAGGGAGGGAGGGAGGTTGGTTCTGATAAATGACCAAAAAATCCAAGAACATTATCATAACTCAAGCAGCTATAAACTCATGGAGTCTTTCAACTATTACCAGTGAGTTGAGATTGTTCAAGCAAACCAGACTTTTGTTCTTGTCCTTTCATTAAATAGCATTTTACATAATATTCCCGATATTCTTACACTATGTTTTATTTGTTTTAACCCTTTGACTCAGTAAAGATACATTATATGTTTTGGTTTATTGTTCCTTGTCTCTACTGAAGTTGTTGTTGAATTTTATTGTTAGCTTCTTTTCTTTTGTTGAAAGTATTGTAATTTTCCTTTTGTTTTCATTGTTTCATGTTAAGGCATTTGCACAATTTTGTAAGATTAAAACATTAAATTCTGATTTGCAAATGGTCTTGGGAATCTTCCATTTTTAAAATTTGAGTAAAAATAGCAGAAGTATGTATTCTTCACATAAGTTTCAAAATAATTGTTTTAATACTTGCACAAGCACTTTATTAAAGCAGCTGTAGCTTTTTCCATAGTTTCTATGTAAGTCCCACCCCTTCCCCCAAAAGTTCAGCTGCTTTGGTGAAATGACTAATGTTATAAATGAATGCAGTATCTTAGTAAAGCAAAACACATTTCTATTTATTTTATTAGTTATTTATTTGAAACCATCTGTTTACATATTTTAACACTCCTGCTAAATATTATCTTTTCCTTTTTTATGTGGTTAACGTGGTAAAGTTTTACAGATATTTTATGGTCTCCTACATCCTTGTGTAGCATTCTGGAGATAGCCGATACAACTTTACCCTGTTTCCTTCAATCTTTGTTATACTGCAACTGATTACAACATTTCCCTTGCATGCTTAATAAGAGGCTAATGATATATTTTTTTTAAAATTTTAATATTTTATTTAGATCTTCACATGAAGATCTTTTCCATTCATCTTGCAAGATTTGGAAACTGCAGGAGAAACTGCTATCAATCCCCAATGCTTCCTATGATAAAATTGCTGAAGTTTGCAGATGTTCTTTGTCTGGCCCTGTGGAGTAGCCTCTCTTGAAAAATTCAGTTGGCTTCAACATGGTTTGCTTTAAAAACTGAACCATTTTGGATCTTTTGGGGGATTCAAGTGATGCCTTTTGCTTTTTACATTTGCTGAACAGTTCTTGTTGTTTATTAGACTTATATCCCACCTTTCATCCAGGAGTTCAAGGATCCATGCATTTTTCCACATAACTAACACCTTATGAGGGAAGTAGGGTTGAGAAAGATTAACCCCAAGTCACCCAGAAAATGTCTGTAGCTGCAGACAGACTTGAACTTGAATTCATCAACGCACATGGGAATCGCTATTTATTTATTTTATTTTTTTTTTTTATTTTATTAAATTTATATACCGCCCCATCTCCGCA
>JAEANM010019702.1:0-12293 GCA_017656035.1 Myanophis thanlyinensis | reverse complement strand
TAAAAGGCCCCCCTGGAGATGGCTGCAATATGTTCTTCCAATGACAGCCGTACATCCAGGAGGACACCCAAGTTGTGGGCCCTCTCCGTGGGGGACAACATTTCGTTCCCCATGGACAGTGAGAGAGTGAGCTGGCTGTATCTGGGTGCAGGGAAGCACAGCCACTCGGTCTTGGCTGGGTTAAGCTGGAGTCTGTTTTGACCCATCCAACCCGCACGGCCTCCAGGCAACAGCCCATCACTTCGACGGCCTCATTGGGGTGGTTTGGGGTGGAGATAAACAGCTGCGTGTCATCAGTATACTGATGGAAACTCACCCCAAAACCACGGATGATCTCACCCAGCTTTTCATGTAGATGTTAAACAGCAGGGGGGAGAGCACCGACCCCTAAGGCACCCCACATACTAGGGGCCTCGAGGTCGATCTCTGCCCCCCCGCCAGAACAAATTGTGAGTGGCCGGAGAGGAAGGAGGAAAACCATTGCAATATGGTACCCCTCACTCCTAACCCCTCCAGCTGCTGCAATAAGATACTGTGGTTGACAGTATCGAAAGCCGCTGAGAGGTCTAATAGGACCAGGATGGAAGAACAACCTCTGTCCTGAACCCTCCAGAGATCATCCACCAATGCGACCAAGGCCGTCTCCGTGCTGAAGCCAGGCCTGAAGCCCGAATGGAGAGGATCTAAATACAAAGCTTCATCCAGATGCTGGGGAAGCTGTAGTGCCACCACAGTCTCAACAGCCTTCGCTAAAAAGGGAAGGTTGGAGACTGGCCGATAACTAAATAGTGAGGCCGGATCCAGGGTTGGCTTCTTGAGGAGGGGTCTCACCACTGCCTCTAACTTATTTCCTATCCTATCCTCCCATTTTGTCTAGACGTACTCTCCTGCCCTACTATCAATCGCAATCACGGGTGGTCTTATAAGCATTTCACTGCATATCGTACCATGGATGACTGTGTATGTGACCAATAAAATTTGAATTTGAATTTGAATACACATCATTATATTATCATCCCTCCACAATTATTCAAATATACTCCTTCATTATTCAATAATTCAATATTGCATTACATCATTTTTATATCAATCTTATCCTATGTATCCTATCTTCCCATAAATAAAAAAATATTGTTTCAATTTATTACATTTCAACACAATTTATATAATACTGATAATGTTATACATATTCATGTTAAGTTTGGATTATATTTCCCTTTCCTAATTCTTTAAATCCAAGTGTGTATTATTATTAGGTCCCCTCTATCTAGTGTCCCTTCTTATTCTAACCATTAACCATGTGTTTTTCTCTATCCATCACCTATTATCTGCTTTGATTCTTTAATCAATCCTTTATTAGTGTGGCTCCCCTGTTCGTCTCTTAAATCTCTATATCTTGCTGCATCTCTCTCTTGGACACTCTTTATAAACTTTTCTCCTCTCTCTGTTCTTTCCCATTGTCTATTTTCCCAGATTTCTACTCTTATCCCTATCTCTTTTTCAGACCCAACCTGATTCTTCAGTGCCTCTTTTAATTCTCTTATGAAACTCTCCCCTTGATTTATTTCATCCATCCTTGTTACTTTTAATATTGTCTCTTTCCTGTCATTTTGTAGATTTTGTACAATTTGTTGGTTTAATTGTATATTAACTCCTGTTTTTGTATTGGTTTCTCCTCTTCCTGAATATGGTCCCTTGTGGTTTCTTGCAGCATATTATCCATTATATCCACTATGGAGTTCAATTCAGTCTTTATTTCTTTACACTCAGTTGTCCACATCTTCCTTGTATTTTGAAGTAAAGATATAATCTCATCCCAAATACTCATCTCTTCTTGGTAAAACATCTCACAATAATTTGTTGTATCCTTTTTTTGTCCAATAATCCAACAGTCATAAACCCAGATATTAAGTCACTTCTCTAACAATCCAGCTCTCTCAGATCTCTGTATCCTTCTTTTTATTTTTAAATTCCCTTAATCAGTTCAATAGTTCATTCTTATTTTTATTTTCACAGTATGTAATTTTCCCTTCCAACAGCAGGTGGCATTTAAATTCAATCTTAAACAATTTTTCTAAAGTCCACATTTTAAAAGTAAAGTTAATGTAAGTAAGTAATTCCAACATTTCAAAGTGTCTCTCCCAAACACCGCTGAGTCAATTTGAAATCCAATCTTCTGTATTTGAACAACACAATTTTTTTTGCCTTCCCCTTTAAATTTTCCCCTTCCATTTCAAGCCATTTTTTCCCTCCAAATTTCATTTCACTGCCAATTCAGAATGGTTGTGAGTTCCTTTCCTTTTTAAATAGTCTTTTAGGGGTCAAAAGTAGATTAAAAATGAATTTCCTCTCACCCAGGTGTGCACACTGTCCAGCAACTCCTCTCCAGCACAGCCCTTAGGTGTTTACTGATTGTCACAGCTCTGTGGCAGCCATCTTAAGCTGCCTCTTTGTCCTGCCATGGCATGGAAGAATTTAAGCCTGAGGGTTCTGCAGGAGAGTTGCAGACTCTCCCTGACCTCACCACTGGTGAGTCACCAGGCACATATCCTTAGCTTCACCATCCCTACAGGGTGGCTTTTGGCTCCCTTAGGAGCCCACGAGTGGGGGAAGGCTAGAAGAGAATAGAAGAGAAGTGATCCATCTCTGCTTCTAGTAACGCTGTGATGTCAACCAGAAGTCCCTTCTGTTTGTTTCTTGACACCTGGCTACATAAACATGGGTTCCCTTTTACAAAACAATGTTACCTAGCAGGACTTAGGAGGTGTTCCTTCTTTGTAGGAGATAAAAGGGTGGGAGAGAGAGAGAATGGGGTTGATGTAACCAAATAGTGTTGAATTTTGCACAATGTCCTTTATATCCGTACCAAGACTTCCTTATCTCACATGCTTCAGAATTAGGGAAATGTGGATCAGTATAATGTGTTTCATTAACCGCTTTATGGGCCAGAGATTCAGTTCAGCAGTTTTGCCTCTGAACTTTTAATTAAAAATCCAGACATAGATTTACCAGTCCAAAGGGGGATAATGTTCAGAGCTGAAAATTTACAATGGGGTTAGGGTTGTTGGATTTTTCTTTCCATTTAATAATAAAAATGTTGCATATGCTGGCAGCAGCACAGGGCTCTGCAAAAATGTCTTTTTTTTTTCCCTTTCTGTAATGACCCGACAAATATGAGATATCCTTGCATATTCTATTTTGTGAATATTTTAGGAATTAAAAACTTGTAAACCCAATGGCAAATTGATTATGCATCCCTACTTTGTACTTCAAGATCTCTATTACAACAGAAGGCCTATCATAAATTGTATCTGACCTAAATAATAATTTTAGCAGAACACATTTTTATCTATTTTCCCTCTTCTTCAAATAAAAGAGAGATGTTTTATGGATGAGATTATTTGGTGTGCTATTAATGGATTATTATGATGGTTTCACTATTCTACACAAAGAATGATCAAAATTCAAGTATATCTACAGGGTTTTTTTCCTTACATCTATAATTAGCCTAAACTGGATTTAGCATATACTGTATTTTTGTAATGCAAACCAAAATTGAACATGTTCATTTAGAGAGCTAGTACATATCCGTAGTTCTCTAAAAATAAATGGAAAGTAATGGTTTATCCTTGCTTATCCTAAGCATTTACAAATTAGCAGGTATATTTTGGAAGTCCAGTCTAAAATCAATTTATAGCATTAAACATCTTAGCTCTCAAAATAGATTTAAGTACGGTGAAAAGGTTACTGCAGGCTTCCTTTTCTCTCAATTAATTCTACTTACCAAGTGAAAACCAAGGGCTACTCTGGCTAAGACTTAGAATTCAATTAACATTTCAACATTTAATTATATTCAACAGATCATAATCAATCTGTTATCAACAGAAAATACCTAAGTGAAATAATAGGCAATTTAATTTAAAATTAAACTAACATATCAGTTCAATAAAAATTACATTCTATGTTTTCTGCCATGTCTCTTACTATATTATGCAATTGATGTACATTCCCTACCTCCTCAATACTAGCAGTATTTGGAGTCATTTTGATGCACAAAATACAAAGTTAAACACATAACATATTCATAATCCGTGTAAGTAAAAAAAACAACTATTCATCAAAGTTTTTGTATAGATTCGTGATAAAGGACAGTCAAATCTGTTGTATTGATTTTTTTCACGGTCCCACTTCTAAGTTTGTTGCATTCTGATTTTCTGTAAATTGACATTTTTAAACAACATTACACTGTTTTCATATTGTTGGGAGGTGCATTTCCCTGAAATAATGCCTTTTTCAGGGCCTTGTATATTTTTGTAACTAATTCACCCAATATTCTAGGGCACACATTTCTCTAGAACATCAGAATATTATTTTCTAAATCGTAAAGTATATTGTAAAATTCAGAAATTAAATGTTCAAGCTGTGAATGAGTTAAGAACGAGTAAATTATGAAAGAATGCCATAGGCATCTTATGGAAACCACAATGATATCACATGTGTTATGATATCAGCCTGAAAGTTACATAATTTACATCATTGGCAGGATAATGTCAAAATACACATGATATCATCTGCCTACACATAATCTCCCCAGACACTCATTCGAGGATATAATAGCCTCAGCAGAGAAAGGGGTCAAAACAGTCGACGTGACTATCATAGCAGTGCAACTGAAACCCTCTCCGTAGTGTTGCTGCTTTGATATCCTGTTTTGTACGAAGGACAGGTGTTTCATTGCCCTGCTGTGACTATTCTTTTTTTTATCACTACTATTCACAACTCCTAGTGACCCAACTGGGAATTTTTACAATTTCAAATTCATCTATTATGGAAGCTAATTGCTGTAGACAATATAGATTTTTCCCAGGTAAAGCTAGAAGTGTTTGTACATTTGACCAGAAAATCCCAAACTTTGGATCAGAGGGAATTGTTCCCTTTGGGAAATGGATACTAGTATAGGGTTTGTGTTACATTGGCCTACATGTGCTACATCAGTTTTGAAAAACTGAGTCTAGTATGGTCATATATCATTAGCAGAAGCTGGATCTATCAAAATTAAAAGGTAGAATTTTCCATGATATGGTAATAAGTTCTTTTACCTAATGCCTCCAGTTATGGTAATGTCAAAATATTAGGAGTAGCAAACTGTAGATGATATAGATGTTCATTCCAAGGAGGAATACAGCTGCTTTGGGATCAATACAGCCTGCATCTATCTATCATCTGTTTGCTTTCTAGCATGTTTTTTTTAAGCAAACAGATGGATATTCTCTTTCCCAAATACTATTTGGCTTCTTTGTAAAGCTAGCTGGAATTTCTAACTGCTTGGGACATGAAACTGTACAATCACATATGAAATGACTTCAGGGAAATCTCTTCTTTTGGCTACAAAACAATAGTTAAGAGGATCAAAGATTAAACACATTCTGTAACTCAGAAGTTATAGCCTGCTTGAAAAAGTCTTCATACAAGGGCTAAGAAGCAAAACTCAAATCGCCTGAAAATTGTCTCTGCTATACAGTGCCAAGATTAAGAGATTTACTGTAGGTGCACATTATGCTTGGCTGTTGAATATAGTCAATGCCCTGCTTTAGCAGACTGGGATGAACATTTGTCATGGTGAGCTTGGGCATGAATACACTGACTACTATTAACCTGATGGGATATAAAGTATAACTCTAAAATATTAGATAATACTTAGATAATTATTCCTGAGGAAATGTTCATACATTCGTAGATGGGTTAACTTCAGACCAACAATCAAGTAAGCAATACCCAATCAAGAAACTACCAAAGAGCCATCAGTAAACAGCCCAAACAAAGAATCTCTAAGACCTCCCCCATCCACACAGACAGGCAGGATGCCAGAATATAAACTGACAGCAAACAGCACTCATTACTAGCACTGATGATGTTAGGGTAATGAAATATCTTCAAGAAAACAAGCAAGCTCAGAGAACACCGAGGACCCCTCACTAACAGCAATAGCACTTAGATTTATATACCATTTTATAGTGCTTTCCTGCCCTCTCTAAGCAGTTTACAGAATCAGCATATTGCCCCAAACAATCTGGGCCCTCATTTTACCCACCTCGGAAGGATGGAAGGCTGAGACAACCTTGAGACTGGTGGGATTTGAACAGGCAGACAGGAGAAGTTCTGCTGTACTGCGGTACTGCACTCTAACAACTGTGCCACCAAGGCTCCTAATGTTCACAGCACACCTATACATGGTTCACGTTTACTATTATTTCTTTTAGGTGCTCAGCAAATAACTAGGTAAATTGTTGACAGAATCTCAACCATCTATGGCAGTGGTGGTGAACCTTTTTGGCACTGAGTGCCTGCCCTTTCCCCCACAGATCTGCCACTGGTGCCCAGCAGCTATGTGCCCCCCCGCTACCCTTCTTCACACCACTGCCCACTACCCTCCCAGCACACCAGTTGCTGCTAGGTCTGGAGCATGTGCTGCTCCTGACGACCGGCAGGGCATGGCAACCTGGAGAGCCAGTGGGAGCCGCGAACTTTGGAGGCAGCAGTGGGTGGCTGGCACTCGGCGGCAATCACTGATGGGTGCCCTTTCCCTGGGCAGGCAACTCACTTCTCTCTTCCCCCAATGAATTTTTACTGTATGCGCAGATACGTGCAACTCATGCATGTTATTTTTAGCGCATGTGCAGTTGTGCGTAACTTGCATATGGCATTTTAGCACATGAGCAGTTGCACACAACTGACACTGCCTTTTAGCACACGCAGTCATGTGATTCTAGAGAGCTCCATTTTTAATGGTTACACAGTCACAGAATCATGCACGTGTGCTCATGCGCAGTATGTGAGTTGGGGTGACTGCTAGCGTGCTGGCAGAGATGGCTCTGCATGCCAGCTTGGGCACACGTGCCATAGGTTCGCCATCACGGATCTATGTGATAGATTCCAACACAATCTCTCATTTAAAAAACAAAACAAACAAATAGATGTGAGTCTGATTAGGACCAGAGCTAGGGCAAATGGGATGGAAGATTAATATCTTTTTCAGCACCATTTATATATTAACTTCTCACATGTCTGCAGGGATATAACCAAGCTAGAAGCCACAGACACCCTGTGGTAGGTTTAATTCTGATTGTGACGTTTCCTGCCATTTTGTTCTGACAGAAGTGACTTTTGCTCATATATTTTGCATGTACAGAAATTAGTCTGCTGGTTTCAATACCACAAAACATTCTTGTCTATGGATTAGAAATACAATGCTTTCTAAAGGTGCTTGAAGGGATATTTCTGCCATCGTTGGTGGCGCAGTAGTTAGAGTGCAGTACTGCAGACTACTTCTGCTGACCATTGGCTGCCTACAGTTTGGCAGTTCAAATCCCAGCAGGCTCAAGGTTGACTCAACCTTCCATCCTTCTGAGGTAAGTAAATAAGGACCCAAACTATTGGGGGCAATATGTTGACTCTGTAAACAGCTTAGAGAGGGCTATAAAGTGGTATATAAGTCTTAGTACTATTGCTATTTTTTTAAAACTTCAATTCTTTCAAATCTGAACAAACTTGGTTCTGCCTCTGCTGATCTCCATACAGAACTGCTCTGAGCAGTCCTAATGTGAATAGATGGTGAACATATCAAGGATAAACTGTGGTGCTGGGGGGAGAGAGATTGCACAAGTGTGTTAATTTTTTTTAACGCTACTACTAGGAAAACATGCAATATTATTTAGGAGATTAGAGACATGACAGATCTGGCTTATTTAAAGTGGAACAGCATTCCAAATGCAAATGCAAAATTATAAACAACTTGCATAACAAACAAAGCTAGCCAGTTGTTTTGGTACTGGAGACAAAATAAGCATTCTCTCAACCTTGGCTACAAAATTGCAATGAGAACAAATTAAACTGTCCTTTCAAGACACTAAAACCAGTATTTGAAGTAACTATACCATTCTGTATAACATAGTTATCTCTGTAACAGGATTGATTCAAAATACAACTACTTGATTCCTTTTTACTTTAATCATGTGATGTTTTAACTTTATAACATATCTACCAAAATAACTTTCCTAAAACCCTTCTCAGCACTATGGTAAGAGCAGTTTGTCTCCTAATATTGAAAATGTGTGTTATAGGAACTAATATGTATTATCATGTATTGAAAATACTGTATTTTAGAAGTTAAGTTGGAATTTGTGATGAGAGAAAAATAATATTTACATTAATCACAAATGCTGGATGGATTAGTTTCTTTCCCAGACTTCATGATCACAGTGAATATGAGCACAATACAAGAATACTGTATATTGAATCAATTCCTTAGGTCAGTGATGGTGAACCTTTTAGGGACTGAGAGCCTAAACCGCAAGGTGTGCACGCACATCAGAAACCTGAAGACCACCCGCTGGCAGCAGGTGGGCCATCAAAACAGATCTTTTTCTTTCATGAGCTTCTGTTTTGTCAACAATGACGAGAAATACCATGGAGAAATGTGGTGGAGCTGAGCTGGGGCAACAGTGCGTATGCCCACAGAGAGGGTTCTGAGTGCCACCTCTGGCATGCATGCCATAGGTTTGCCACCACTTCCTTAGGTTCTCCTATTGGTGATGGAAAACAGAAATAGATTGAATGATGAATTATTTAAGTAGATATTGCATAACTAATGTGATTGCTATGAATTCTAAATGAACAGTTTACAATTCAAACAACTGTACATAAACGTTTTTCTTTGAACATTTTATTAAAGTCTGGAGAAATGAAGGTAAGAAACAAAGATGTTCTTGTTTTCCAGATTTTTTTAAAAAAAGATATTTGATTCATATTGGAAAGGAGCAGAGGTGAAATTCAGCAGGTTCTAGCAGGTTCTCTAGAACCAGTAGTAAATTTTCTAAGCAGTTCAGAGAATGGGTTGCTAGAAGAAATCTCCTTTTGTTTTTTTCTACTTTACAAGGTTAATCCTGTAAGGAAGGCAGGAAAAAAACATTCTGGTGTTGTTTCTAGGCTAATCTTTATTGCCCTGGTTACAGAAACTGACCACCCAGTCACATGACCCACCCCAGCCACGCCCACCAAGCCACACCCACAGAACTGGTAATAAAAAAAATTGAATTCCACCATTGGAAAGGAGGATTTGTAGAATGTGATTATTTGCAGTTATTTAGGAATCTAGAGATTAAATAATTTATCTACGGTATCATGTATCCAGAGGTTATTCATCAAGTATTCTTGCTACGTAAGCCAGATTTACAGAGCAATCCTATTGTTCATGCAGTCAGAGTATTTTGATATTACCAGATGTCCTGTCAGCCCTGGGAGAAAAGAATAAAAAAAGAGAAACAGAAACATTTACAGTTCCTCTCTTCCCATCCCCTGCTTTTAGATAATTAGAAATCCCACCATCAAGAAAAACAGGGGAGGAAATAGAGAGAAATGTAGGAATTCAACACTGGTTTTTTCTTGCCTAAGTTGGTTCCTGGTTTCAAACTTCAGTAAGGAAAACAGAAAAGCCAAAATACTTGAAATATCTTTATTTCAGTGAGTACTTAAAATAATTTCTCTGGTACATTAATTCCTGATTTCTTTTTTTTCTTGGAAAGTCAGTCAAATAATATAATCAAATAATATAATGTTCTGTCCATATGCATTGAAAGGATGATGGATGTACATACATGATTTTACTCAATGCCAGTTTTGATTTCATTCCTTTGTTCTTTTAGGTTCATGTGTTTTCCACCATGTGGAGACAGAATTTACATCAGCCCTAGAGCATCAATAGTTTATACTAGATATATCTTTCTGAAGATGTGCTAAACTGGGAGTAACAAAGGAAACAAGAAAACTATCATGAACAGATTATCTTGCTTATTATCTTTTTTCCTTAGTGGCTTTTTTTCTCTTGATAGCCAATATATGTTTTCACCCCAAACCCAATTGGAGTTGCCATTAATATCTTATCCCAAAGCCTGGAAGCTGTTAAGGTCTAGACAGGACAAAACAAGTTACAGTTAAACCAAGAAAGAGAGTTTGTTCATGGGAGCTCTATGCTGGCTACAGGGAGATTGGGGATCTTCCTGAACTCAAGGAACAAGTGGAGATTGTGGTCAGAGTGGCCTTTATCCCATTTTAGTCAATGCATCCACTGTAGATCATTCTGGCACCAGAGAACCTGGCTTTAATGACTCATATACTTATCAATACTTGGTGTAGCTCTATCTACAACTGCTTTCTAAGACTGCTTGGAACCTGTCATTGATTCAAAATGCAGCTGTCTACTTGCAGTCTTCTCCTCATCACTGTTATCATATTCAATAGGATTACAGGTACAGTTCAAAATGCTTGTTTTGACTTTTTCTACAATATGGCTTGGGACCAAGGTACCTGCGTTAACATTGCTCTAATCTGAATTAACACATCCAATGAGATCTTCCTGGGAGAAACTGCTGGTAGTGTCTCAACTTTGCAAAATAGAACTGAGGCCAGAAAACGCTGCTTTTCCATCACAATGCCAATTCTCTGGAATCACTTGGAAACAAAATTGGCCCTTTTGATGACAGCCTTTCCAAAAAGAACATAACTTGGAGAAACTTTCACTGATTGATTGTTCACTACTGGTTTATTTTTGGACCTTGTGTGATTTGAGATTGGGATTTTTTTGTTTCCTTTTATTTTTTCTGTCAATATTACAAGTTTGGAAAGGTATAATTATTATCATTATCACAGAGCAGTGGTGAAATTCAATTTTTTTTATTACCGGTTCTGTGGGCATGGCCACAGGATTAAACATCACCAAGCACAGAATTAAACTTCATCAAAGTTACAATGTAATAAGGAAGAGGTAGTTTCTGTGAGCAAGGCAATAAAGATTAGGCTAGAAACAACTGCATTATTTGCAGGATTAACATACTAAAGTTAATCTTTACAGGATTAACCCTGCAAAGTGGAAAAAAACCCAAAAGATTTCTTCTAATAACCAGTTCTATAGAACCGGTGTGAACCAGCTGAATTTCACCTCTGTCACAGAGTGCATGTTTTTGCAGTGTTCCCATTGGGAGTACAAAGGATACAGCAACAAACAAATATAACAGTAATAATACATTTTATTGCATAGACCTACCATATCTGGACTGCAAGAAGCTAAATAATCAATAGAGAAACAGTTTTCTGTGTGTATCCATTCATCCATCCATCCATCTATCCATCCACTCATCCACCCACCCTTCTATCTATCTATCTATCTATATAAAATATGTTAGACTTAATATTGCAGGAAAATATAATAGGATACAAGCATGCATCCTTTTCACGCATTACTGTAGGAAATGAACAACTGCCCTGCTTTATTTTAATTGCAAATTTCAAACCATACCATCATAAAATTTTCATGGATTGTGCTTCAAGGATTAAAATGAAAAGGAAACAGAAAACTACAAGAAACCAAATGTATTGTGAAGGTATATTTTATGCATAAGGAGAAAAGTTTATCCAGCCTGACCCTACTTCAGACTCCATTATCCCAGTGTCTAGTACTGCTCAGGCTGTTCAGCCTAATACTGTTGTAATTAAAAATGTCATAACTAGTCTTTTTTTAAGATTTAAAAAGAATACATTAATTTAAAAGTAACATGAAAGTATATCCTAATGCAGAGGTTACCAACCAGTGGTCTGCAGACCTCTGGTGGTCCATGAGAAAATTTTGGTGGTGGTTTATGGTGCACCTGGGTGGAGGAGCTTCTCCAGGATGACCAGTGGGCCAGTCCTGTGACTAGAGCTCATGGTGGGCAACTTTGTAGGTGGTACAATGTGCAGGGAGTAGCACAGCACTTGCTGGCTGGAACGAGGGAATGGTGCTGTTGCAGGGGGGGGTGAGGGCACAGGCGAGCTGAAGCAATGGATGTTGGCAACCTGCACCACTTTCATTTCCCTGCTGTGGCTCCCTGTCAGCTGCCCCACCCCTCACCCTTCTCTGACAGTCACTTCTTGCCCGGCCTGAGAAGGTAAGGGCAGGGGATGGGTGGAGACTCACTACATATTCCAGAGCAGGAGCAAAGCTTGTTTCACCTCTTGCTGTGTCCCATGGCTGCTTCTTCCAGCCCTTGTTGATGCTGTGCACACTTCTCTGGCTCAGGGAGATGTGCAACTTCCTCTCTGCCCCAAGACACTGGCCCAACCTGGCTGTTTCTCTTTGCAGCTGCTGTTGGAGCAGGTTGTGCATCTCCCTGAGAGAACAGCACAAACAAAGGCTGGAAGAAGCTCCCACGAGAGAGAGCTGGAGAATCAGAATGTGTGTGTGTGAGAGAGAGAGAGAGAGA
>JAEANM010019701.1:0-12293 GCA_017656035.1 Myanophis thanlyinensis | reverse complement strand
GCTGTTTTTATTTTAAATAATTTTAAAACTATTCTCCCCCCTCCCCCCCCCCCCCCCAAAAAAAAAATCAGCTTTCAAGTAAATATATTGAAAGGAGAAAAAAAATACAGAGAGAGGAATACTATTATCATAATAATTTTAATCACATGGGGGCAATCCCATTATTGCTAGTTAATTGGATAATTCTTAAAGTCTAGTTTGTTTCTGGCCAGCTGTGGCCCATTTCTTTAGCAAATATTTTCATAGTATGTCATTTAGCCATGTTTAAGTCTTTAGCATGCACACACACACACTACACACAAGCCTTGCTCATCCTTACTCATCAGCTTCTGTGTTTATGAAATTAGCTTCCCATTTTTGATTTATGATTACAGTAAAAGTGTGACGGAGTTCATGCCATGGGAACATAAGATTTCCCCAGAAGCAGGTTAGACATAGCTATAAGAGGAAATGCGCCCTCAACCTTGCTGAAACTCCTTTTCTATCAGAATACATTTTATATATTTATCAGTTTGAAACAGTCCATCATCCCTCACAAAGGGCTGCTGTGTAGTGTTCAATAAAATATGAAAACATAAAAACAATATATAAAATTTAAAATTTAAAAAGAGGCAAGGATTATTTTAAAAATGTTAAAAATTCATTAAAAGGTGACTTTGGGGCGCTAACCAGTCTCATGATTGCATGCTCCTCTTGTGCTCTCCAAACAACCCCACAGAGCCATGTTTTTAATCCCCTTCAAATCCTGGATTGCAGCAGTAATCATATCCAGGAAGCATACACAAATAAATGAACTCAGCAGGATCCAAGAACTTCTCTTTATATATAACACATGAAGTAACTATACAATATGAAAAGCAGTTTCTTTCCAAGGTGGTAACGAGTGCAAGCAAACACAGGTAGATAGGAGAAAACAGTTTCAGTTTCAGTTCACAGCTGAGCACAGCATGTTTAATATAGACAAAGAGAAGGTAGTTGTTAAGCCATATATAAGGTAGTTGTTAAGCCACGCCCAGGCTCCTTGCTGTCTCCTTGTTGCTCACAGCAACTACCGTGTTTCAGTTTCCAAACAGCTCCCATTGGCTGACTTAGTTGCTATGCCTATTCATTGGCTGACCTTGTTACCATCTCTCTCCCAAGTCATGAACTCTCATACACTGACAGGTCTCACCTCTGGGAGGAGAATGTTCCACAGAGCAGAGGCAAATAGCAGAGAAGACCCTCTTCCTTGACCCCACCAGTCCGAGTGCTGGACATATCATCCCTGCCTGACCAGATGGATTGGATCGATGCAATAAGACAAAAACAGTATCCAACGTAGATTGGTCCCATCCCATGTACGGCTTTAAAGATTATAATCAATATCTTGAATTGAACCCAGAAGCACGCTGGGATCCAATGCAACTCATGCAGCAAAGTTATTCAAATGCACTGTTCTTTGCGGCCTCAAGATTGTGTTTGCAGCCACATTCTGTTACCAGCTAAACCTTCCAGATATTTTTCAAGGATAGCCCATGTAGAGCCCATTGCAATAATTCAAAGGGGAGATATTCCAAACAGGAGATACATGGTGGATAGTGGGAGCTATAATTGAAAATACAAGACATGCTAGAAAATGACCTGGGTTTTAAAAGCTCTGAAGTTTAATTCTCATCAATAGAAGATAATATTTGCATCTCAGGGTTGAACTGTGCACTTCCTGGTGCTTTTTGAGCTTGGTTGTTTTTTTTAATTCTCATCGTTTTCCATGTTTAAAAGCCATTCCAGCTGGTAAAAGCATCTTTCTGCCTGAATTGCTAGAGCTGTTGCTAATCAGACCAGATTATACCGGTCTCTGCACACCAAGGCAGCTTCCGGCCTGCCTGGACTCCACAATGCATCTGTGATCCCTCCACCAATTTGATGTAAGTGGGCTTTTCCAGCACAAACCCCTTTCATTAGCTCTGTTAAAGGGTGACTTTAAATACTGAGGGCCATGAACAGCTGCATTCTGCAGCTGCAAAGCAATTTTAGGGAATAAAAGGCCAATCATTTCTGTCTCACACACTGACCTGGGCTCACTAAAATCAAATCAAATTTAATTTCTTTTAAAAAAGTCAGTCCAGAGAAAAGCACACACCAAACCTTGAAGGAATCACTCCACAACTCAGGACCTGAATCAAATAGCATTGCAAACTTGACAGTGGGCACCGGAAAATGCTCACGTTCAAACTCTGCCCCTGTGAAATGTAGATGCAACTATACTAATTACATAACAGGAACAGGCAAATCTCGCAGAGACGATTACAGACATGAAGATTACGGATGACGTTGTAGATGGGAAGAATGTTCTCAGACGGGGGGGGGGAGGGTGTGAAGCTGAGAGGGAAAATCGAGCAGAATTGAGGTTGCTTTATAAAAAGACTGCTTAGCTGCCTCCCCTCCCCAGAACTGAACTTTTCTGCCCAAAAGCACATTTCGACAACAGGAAGTGGTGACTTTCCTCCTGCTCGTTGCAATCTCTTTAATCACAAAGACATCATTCCAAACATGACGGTTATTAAAGATGCAACAGGCAAAAAAGAGATTTAATGAATTCCTCTTCCACAGGGATGGGGTGTGTGTGTGTGTGGCAGGCTGAAGAAGAAAGGAGTGCTAGTCCATTGAAAAGGATATGAACAAGGGGTGTATGGAAATAAAACGGATTGCTGAAGCAATTAAGTAAATATAGGCACCGTCTTTGCGAAATGCCCTTGAAGAAATTTAAAAAGTGTCTGCACCATTTTTGTTTTGTTTAGCAAACAGCATGTGATGCCTAGGCAGCAATGCATGGAATGGATAACGTCATCCCTGATTTTATTTCCATTTGCTAGGTAGTCCCCAACATCTGCCCACTGGAGTGGAACGTTGTGAAGGTTGGAAAATGGTCATATAGCCCACTCAATTTTACGACCTTTTTTGCAGTGGTTGTTAAGTGAACCCAGCGGTTAGAAGACAAATGCAGCAGTCGTTAAGTAAACCCAGTGTATCAAAGTAACTTCCAATTTTCAGCAAAACCATTATTCAGTCATATGACCACGTGAAGCTGCAAACAACCATAAATGTGGCCGTGTTGCTCAGTGCCCATAATGTGGTCACATGACTGTTGAAACTTCAGAACTGGGTTGTAATTCCTTTTTCCAGGTATGCTGTAACTCCCAAAGGTTGCTAAGCGACCGATCATATGTCAAGAACTATCTGTGTAATACTTTAAGACTGACAGACAAGCAATCCAGAATAGACAGCACATCGTTCACACTGCCATGAAAAGCAGTTATTCTATAGATAGCTTTGAAAGGGTAGATTAAATCACAGACCCTCCATATTATTTAAAAGCACTCTACCCCTGAGCTTTAGCAACTAGAATGCTACTGTAAAAGAACTTTTGTCCAATTTTGGGACTGTTCTAAGAGACAGATAAGAAAGACATTGAGAAGAACATAACCTTTTAAAGCTCGAACCCATACAGTCTTAAAATTCTTCCAAAGACTTAAGAAAAATGGTATTCAAATAAATTTTGGTCCTAAAAGCTATGAAAGTACCAGGTTCAGAAGAAACCACTACAACAAACAAGTGCTCTAAAGTAGGTCTGGCTACAAGGTCTGTCCTGGAGGCATCCAGATGGATCTGGCAGGTTGACCGTGTTGGAAATAGTTGTAATCTTGTGCACACATAGCTCCACCTCATCACTTAGATTTGTTTGTTTATTTAATTGACTTATACGGCTGCTGCCCATTCTGGCTGCTCACAACAGCAATAAAATAAAGTAAAACAATAAAAGGAATAAAAGCAAAAACCTGGCACCTCACCTACCCTTCACTAATGCTTCTAACAAAATTATCACCAGGCTCCAACCTCACTCTGTCCCAATGCTTGGGAAGAGTCAGCTCTTTAGGTCCTTTCAGAAGATTAAAAGGGGTGGGGAAGGCTGTCGAATCGTAAAGGAAGGGCACTCCAAGGACAAGAACTGCTATGGAAGAGGCAGGCTTCCTAGGTTCTGCTAGATGGCAATGTTTAAGGGGAACACACACACACACACACTGGAATGCACCCATGATTTTCAACTTGGTGTGATAGGCAGAGAGGGAAAGACAGTTTCAAAGATGATCTTATCCCTACCATGTCGGGATTTAAAGATGATAATCAACACCCTGAATTGCAGCTGGGAGCCAATATAGTTCACAAACAGCAATGTAATATGGATGAAGCAAGGGGCACTGCATGCTATGCCACATTCTGGACTAGTTATTTCAAGAGCAGCCCTATCTAGGGTTTGTTGTAGTAGTCTAGGCAGGAAGTGATCAAGGCATGATCAATAGTGAACAAGGCCTCTTGGTCCAGGAATAAGTATAACTGGCATGCAAGATAGATGCAAAGCCCCCTCCCTAGGCATGGCTGTCCTCTGCTCCCTGAGCAGAAGCTGCAAGTCCAGGAAAACCCTCAGATTGTGCAGCAGCCTTCAGATTGTGCACTAGCGTAAATCAGAGATAACACATCACTAGATCTTGAGTGGGGACTAAAACCCCAAGTCAGAGCTGGTTCCTCCCCATCCAGACTTCACAACCTCTAGGCACTGGGTCAGCATCACAACAGCAGCATCTGCTTGGTAAAGGTTGGAGATAGCCGAGTATCAGGAGCGTCAAGTCAAGCCAAGTAGGTTTTATTGTCATTTCAACAATATACAGTACGTACACAGTGAAACAAAACCACATTTCCCCAGGACCAAGGTGCTACGTCAGACAACAGATAAAAAAGAAAAAGAGCAGGACACAGAACTACACATAGCACTAAATCTAAGGACTTAGAGGGGGGGGGGGAGAAAGCTGAATACACAAATATTTATGGTTCCAGTTTATTTGTGTCCAGTAGCATACTGATACCACACCCTGTATTGTTAAATGGCCTCACCCAGCAGTTTCACCTAGATGTTAAAGAATGGCAAGAGATAGGAACCTGGGGGCCCCCCACACTACAAGACTTCTCACCCCCTCCCCATAACCTCTGCCTGCAGTGACCTCCATGGAGGGCGGAGAACCAATGCAAGACGGAGAACCAATGCAAGACAATGCTTTCCAATCCCCCAGAAACCCCAGAGTCCAGAAAGGATGAGGGGATGGTGCCAAAGATCCAGGAAGAGCGGAGCAGTCAGTCAGGATTTGGGAATAAGGCAGACTGCCGGATTTTGATCCTGAATCCCTTGGTTCTTTTCACCGCCTGATATCCAAAGGAGATCAAGTGACCTCAAATGGCCCGGGGCCTGGGACCAGCCATTCACACCAGGGCAAGCCTGCATCACAGCCGCTGAATATGGGCTGCGGCTCATGTCCAAATCTGGATATCCCCAAGAAGCAGCAGCAGCAACAAAAGATGCGGGGCGGGGGAGGGGAGGAAGAGAAGTTCCTCTCTGGCCAATCCTCCCGCGAAACAGAAAAGAGCGGCGCGGACCCGAAAGACACCGGAGCCTTCCCCCTCAAAACCACCCAGGCTTAATTTGCTGCTCCCCCAATCCCCCCCCCACCCGAAATCAAACGCCCGTCCTTCAAAGTCTGGCAACTTCCCTCTCCGAGACAGTCCCGCCCGATGCGTAATTGCGCACGGCAAAGCAAAAGCTTTGCTGGGGAGGTTGGTGGAGTGAGGAGGGGGGGGGGGGACGGGACTCCAAGGCTATTGTTAGGTGCGCTTCTCGCCTTCCCTCTATCTGCCTACCTTTTGGAGCGCCGGAAGAAAGTGCCCGCCAAAGTTTCCCAGCAACTCAGATCGGACATCGCGCCCCGGCTAACGCGCTCCCACTCAATGGTGAAATGACCGGCCAGCGGCCCACCGGTTTCTCTTCGCCGCCGCCAACGCCACAGCCGTCTCCGAGGTCCGCCCGTCTTGCAGCCGGGAGGGACTCTGCAGCGCCCCCTTTCGATCTTTTGCAAAGCTCCAACTTTCTTCCGTGTGGCCCCTCTCCCCCAGCACCAACAGCAGCAGCGGGGAGGATGCACGGTGGCGCTTTTCCCCCAAAAAACGGCCAATTTGAAAGAAGGGTTAACTAACTAACTTGGACTCGCATCTGTAGGAAAAGCACGGGGCTCCTTGGGAGGAGGAGGAGGAGAGGTGGCCCCTGCACGGTTTCCTTTTGGTACTAGGGTCTCCTTCTCATTTATGAAAACTAGAAACTTTCCACGGTGGATTTAATTATGTCTTCTTATGCCATTACCCGAGGAGATCTGGACGAATGGCCTGAAATCCTGTAGCATGCTTTGCAGCTAAACTAAACTTTAAATTCAAGGGTCCCTGGGCACTGAAACAGTGTCCTGTCTGATCAGCCTTGGGCTCCAGCATTTGGGGTCACCTAAAGGCCAGCCAGCTGTATGTAACAGCCCCTCTCCCACTGTTGCTCCCTGGCAGTTGGTATTCAAAGAATGTAGCTTGCCAAGAAGCAGCTATCAAAACTAATGGCCAAACAGACCACCCTGCTGGATTAATTTGTCTAGTCTAGTCATTTAAATTGATACCCTTTGGCAGTATGGCAGAGGGTTCTACCATTTTGTGCAATGAAACAGATCCTTTTAGAGTCCCAAATCTATAATTTAGTGGATGACCTTAATATTATGAAATGTAGGTCAAAAAAATGTTTAATTAATCCCGTATTCCAGACCATATGTTATTTAATCTATCTCCTGTTATCTAAGACAACCGTTATATATATATTTTACCTTTAAGCGAGTTGCTGTAACCCTGTGCTCATTTTGAACAGGTCTGAACAGGTCTGATCATTTCATCAGTACTGCAAGCTTTAGTATCCTGAATCATCATCTCCTATTTAAGATAGTCTTTAAGAAATTTGACCCAACAATGAAGATCTTCAATACGGTAAAATGTAAATCCCACCCCCAATATTCTTGCAGAAGTAGACGTGGTTAGATTAAGTGGTGGTGGTATCAGCTTTATCGATCAGGTGTTTATTTACAGCTGGCTGAAAATATTGGTTCTAAATTCTATAACAAACTTAACAGGCTATTGACACAGACACGGATTAATTTACAGAATAGGGGAGAATAATAACATGTTCTTTCTTACATAAACCCATTAGTTATGCTAATCCAAAATTCTTTTTATTCCACTGAGTAGCTGGAGGCCTTTAAAAGCCCCAAAGCTTTCCTTCATTATCTGTCAAACAGATATACTTTGAACTAGGATATTCCAATTATTCATCATTGCTAACAGCCACAAATAGATATCCCATTTCTTGTTTATTGATCTGATTCCTTTTAAAGCTATTTAAGCCAACACTGTGATCACATCATGTGCTTGTAAGTGCAAATTGTGGGCAGTTACGTTGTGTCTGACCTTGTTCCACTGTCAATCCAATTCAAGATTAAAATTGACTAATAAAGACACTGAAAAAAATGCAAACCAAATAACAAACAGTAAGCCTGGTTTTCCTCAACTTATGACTAGTCACTTAAGGACCATTCAATGTTGCAATGGACCACCCCCCAAAAAAGCTACTTGTAACCCAGTTCCAGAAATCTGACAGCTGCACACACCCCTGTAGTCACATGATCACATTTCGGGGATTTGGCAACTGGCTCACCTTTACAGCCAGTTGTAGCATTTAAGTAACTACGATTCATGACACTTTTTTTTTGCCTTCCTGGGTTTTTTGCTTGATTTAAGGAATATATTGATTTGCTTAATGACCATGACATTCACTTAATAACCACTGCATTCCCTTAACAGCTGTGGTGTTTTGCTTAATGGCAACTGCAAAAAAGGGGGTAAAATCAGATCTGGTCACATGGACTTCTTGACTTGCGACCGTCATGGAAATTCCAGGCTCCATAAGAGTCTTAAGTCAAGGACTACCTTCAAGGAAACTACATCAGCAAAAACAGAAGACAAACCCATAAGCCATTCTGCTCTGTTAAGACGGGAAAAGATTTCCGGGGCCTTGAAAAGAGAAGAAATAAATCTGCTTTAAACTTCAGTGTGCCAACGGCACCTGCTAAAATTTAAAATACTTTTTTCCCCAATGCCATCACTTTGCTAAACAAATAATTCCTTCAACTGTCAAACTATTTATTCAACTGTCAAACTATTTATTAAGTCTGCATTACTATTATTTTTCTCATCATTTCTATCCTATCACTTAACTCCTCCCACTTAATGACTATAACTTTGTTGCTTGTATCCTTTTGATTTACACGGATTATTGTTTCCTAATATGATTTGATTGCTTATTTGTACCCTACGACTATCGTTAAGTGTTGTATCTTATGATTCCTGACCAATGTACCTTTCTTTTTATGTACTGAGAGCAGATGCACCAAAGACAAATTCCTTGTGTGTCCAATCACACTTGGCCAATAAAGAATTCTATTTTGCTACTGTTTTCTAATGTCCTCCAGAAACTTACCCTGTAGAATGGGGAAATGGAATTTCAGCTTGGATGGATCCAATTGATCCAATCTGAATCCAGGCCAGCCTCCCTTCACAAACACCCTGCCTTGCCTCTCTGTGTGCAACAGCCACCAGACAGGCAAAGCTTTAACTCTCTCAGCTTGAGGGTCAGCAGCCAAGGACAACGCACACAGTGGCAGGGGGTCAAAAGAGACAGCAAGCAGCCACAAGAAGTGGGTGAAGGCTCTCTCTCTCTCTCTCTCTCTCCAGAGCAGTGGCTGTCTGCCTGAGCTGGGGACGACAATGCACAGCACACACGCACCAATATCCTCTCTGCAGGAAATCATGTGTCACCCAGTGGACTTCCTCTTGCTCGCTGTCTCTCTTGTTCATGGCAATGAAGTTGCCTTTAGAATAACAGCATTACATAGTCTGCAGCCGGGGAAGTTGCTATCCTCTTCAAAGCCACTGCAGGTTGGTTTGAGAAAAACAATAGACTACCAAACTGTTATTGAACTATCCCCTTACTTTAATAAAATGCCAGTCTTCATTTCCTGGCCAAGGCTGATGGAAACCTCCTTGGCAGTCTCAGGAGGGTCTTCAGCAAGTCACTTCCATTTGGATTTCTTTCCTTAGCTACTAGCTGGTGGATTTGGTGGCCGAAAAAACAAGCTGGCTTTAAAAAAAAAAAAAGTATGAGAATGTCAACACTCCACATCGAAATAAGCCAAAGAAAAAAAATCAAACAAATTGGGTTTCCATATTCTCCTAAACTGGCTGAGGAATTCCACAAGTCCACAAGTCTTAAAAGTTGCCAAGGCCGGAGACCCCTAGACTACTAATATACATCATTTTTTCCAAATTCCTTTTCAGATCTAACTCTATTTATATAATACTTACTGTTAATGTGATGTTATATAGTTTTATATGTGGTTTTGTTGTGCACCATGCCATACCTTCAGTGAGCCACCAGTGAGATGGGCAATTATATATATATGTTTGATTAGGTATACAAAGAGCTGATCTGAGCATGACTTGAATCTTAGGTCAGCTGCCTCACATTTTGTGAGGATCACAAAGCTGGTGTTAAGTGCCAGGGAAATCAGACTATCCAGACAGTTCAAATGGATATAAAGATTTATTGCAAGCTTAAGGTCTCTAAAAGAATCTGAGCTACTAATGGTCCAAATAAATTGGTGGTAGACTAAGAGTCAAAGGAATTAAAGGTGAGCTGGCCTTAGATCTCTTGAGTGTGCGAAGGGACTCGTGTCTGATAACATGTTTGACCACTCTCTTGGGCTCAGCCGGGACATCTCCCATACTTGGTTTAGTTTTCCTTCTTTTGGGGGAATGGGAATGAAAGCTGACAAACTACACATTACGCTAAGCCATTTTTTTTAAAACTGAACTACAATTGACTAGGTTCACTGAACATGAAAAGGGGCATGCAACATTTGGGAGGCCAAGGACTATTCTTAATACTGAAGTGCTGGACTTAACAATCATTCATTTAGCAATCATTTGAAATTACAATGGCACTAAACAAAGTGATTTACCATAGGTCCTCACATTTACGACTACTGCAGCGTCCTCATGGTCCCATGATTAAAATTCAGGCGCCAGGCAACTGTTGTGTGTTTACAACATGGGTTGCAGTGTCCCTGAATCATATGGTTGTCATTGTGACCTTCCCAGCTGGCTTCCAAAAAGCAGTGTCAGTGGGAGAAATGAGATTTACTTAATGAATGTGTGATTCACTTAACAACTGCACTGACTCGTTTGACAGTCATGGGAAAAAAAGGTCATACAATCCGTCATGACTCATTTAACCATTGCCTTGCCTAGCAACTGAAGTTCTGGTCCCAAATATGGACGTAGGTTGAGGAATATCTCTAATTCATTTGACTATGAGAACTATAAATATTGAGTGTTGAAGCCAAATAGATAGGTTAAAAATTTCCATACAGCGATGGAGCCAATCTTTCCAGTTTCTCCCCCTCTGAAGGGGGCAAGAATTTTTTCATTGTTGATTTAAGTATGTTAAACAAACTTCGAGTGCAATTTTCATATATTTTCCAGCCTGAAAATGGTTGGGAAACCAGGCTGCTGTTTTTTGGCAACTGTAGTCAACAGAGTACAAATAAGGAATTGGAAAAGAGGGTCTGGGGTATTTGTAAACCACAACAGCTGGGTTCACACAATGCATTAAGCCAGAAGCAAATAAACCAAATTATGACTTGGCAGGATGATATGCAAACCCACTTGGAATGTAATGCATTTTCTGTCATTTCCTTCTTGTGGTTTGAATTTGGATGCAATGTGATTTGGCTTTCTTTGAGAAGTTTGGCACCACCATTATTTCAAGGAAGAGAAACATACACAAGTGGGAATAGTTTGCTCTGATTTCCTGATTAAAAATAGCAAGATAGCAAAACAGCATTTTGCCTTTTGATGCTTTCTTTCAGCTTCTTAAAAAAAGATTTGACAATCGCTCTTTTCTAAATGGTATTTTAGGGTTGTATAACGTCCAGATTCAATTCCAAAAAGGTGTTTTGGAGGACAAGCACAAATCCCTCTCTGGGATTGTAAAGTAGACATTTCTTTTCCTGGGAACACATGGCAGTTGCAGAGATGGACAAGCAATTCTAGGAAAAGAGACAGCTGCTTTAAATAGTTAGACACAGAGGCTACAGTTGCACTTCCGATGCTCCAAAGTACTTTTTCAGAATTATTTCCAAAGCACTACAGGATGAAAAACAACAAGGCAGGCTGGTTGCATTGCCACAACCAACTGTTCCTTGTGAAATATTTGGCTACAGCCTAATTATCCTCTCTTTGCCGCAAGCTTGTATATTCATTTTTATAATATATATCTTTTAATATGGATTTTATATTTGTTCTTCTATTCATTTGTTGTATGCCAGGGATGGAGGGACAGACAGATAGACAAATAGATAGCCTTAACAGAGACTTTGGAAAATGATAAGAGTTCCTATCTTAATTCTTGCACTGACTTCACAGTTTGGTAAGATGATTTACAGGAGTAGTAACATAATTTTCTCTTAACAGCTATACTGCAAAAAAAAAAAATAATCTCGAGTTTTTTTTTACAAAGCGCACACTGTTTTCCACGTCTGAGAAATAACAGGCAAGATAGGCTCATTCACAGTGTAACAGATACCCAGAGAAGTTTTGTTGCTCATCGATTGTTCTGTATATATTGCTAGAATATGGCACCACACTGCAGTCGATCTTAGGGCCTCCCATTCCATGGCATTTTACTAGCACTTTTAAAAAGAACTTAGCTGTTTGTCAAGAGGGCTAAAAGGTAGAGGGAATGGAAAGCTTTGACGTTCTGTCACTTTCTACCTCATATATAAAAGAAAAAGGTGCTACTGGATTAGATCATGGTGGATCCATCCCCTCTAAAAGTTTCCTGCTGTGGACAGCCAAGGCTTTTATGATTGGAGAGAAGAGAGCATAAATAATGCACAGCTGCCTTATAATTTGTCTCTACCTCCAAATATTCAATGTGCTTCTCAATAAAGTGGAGAAAACAAGGATGAATAAAAGAACTATTGGATCAAACTCTACAGAGCTTGCCTCCAGATGTTATGGGTGTTCCAACACAGGAGGTTTTTTTTAAGAAGAGATTGAACAGCCATTTGTTTGAAATAGTACAAGGTTTCCCACCTGAGCAGGGGGTTGGACTAGAAGACCTTCAAGGTCCCTTCCAACTCTGTTATTCTGCTATTCTATTGTAGATCTATGTAGTGCAGCATTTAGTTCCCTAACGCAGAAATCTCTAATCTTGGCCACTTTCAGACTTGTGGACTTCAACTCCCAGAATTCTGGGAGTTGAAGTCCACAAGTCTGAAAGTGGCCAA
>JAEANM010019700.1:0-12293 GCA_017656035.1 Myanophis thanlyinensis | reverse complement strand
GAAGAAGCTGCCAGGTGCTCCCCCATCTCCATCACTCTAGTCCGGGAAAGGGTAGGAGGGTCCGGCCATTGGGACCATCGTTGTTGTTCCGGGCACTGCTGTTGCTGCCACCATTGCTCCGGATACTCCCTCGTCTCTATCACCCCCACATGGCACCAGGGTCGCCATTGTTGTTGTTGTTCTCGCCGTTCCCACATCCCAGGCCAGGGAGGGCCTGATGGATCAGACTGTCGAAACCACCATAGATGTTCCAGGTGCCCTCCCGTCTCCGGTCGAGGGATGCCAAGTGGGCCTGGCCCCCAAAACCATCGCCATCGACCTAGATGTTCCTCCATCGGGACCTCCTCAAGATGGAGAGGGCCAAATATGTTGGACCTCTGGAGAGAGTCAAACATGCAAGGCCGCCGTTGTCTCTAACCACAGGCCAAACCATAGGACCTCCTCGCTGTCTCCACCCTCTCCGCCACCATCTCCTCAGAATAGTGAACTGGTTGGGGGCTTGGCCAAAGACAAGGACGTCGAAGGCCGGGTGAACATCGCCATTGGGGGGGAGAGGGGGGAGGTCCAGAACACCGCCAACCAAGCCGGTGGGCAGGTCGTAACCCCCCCCCAATTCTCACTCGTCCGAGTCGCCTCCACCATCACCGGAACCGGCTCCGCCGCTACAACCATCCGGCTCACCATCTTCCGGGAATCCATCTGGGGACGAGACCACCAGGAACCCAGCAAATGCGGCCACCAAAAAGGGCGGGGGGGTCCGGAACATGGCTGATAATCAAGCCGCTCCCCCCCCCAGCTCGCCCCGCTCACTCCCATTTGGCCCGCCGCCATCGCCAAGCGGCCGAAAATCTCAAGCCGACTTTTCTGGTTGGTTAATTGGTTACTTTGAAGAGGAAGTCATTCAATTGAGCTGGTGCTTACCACAGCAAGCCTAATACAGTGGTGGAATTCATATTTTTTTTACTACCGGTTCTGTGAGTGTTGTTGGGAGGTCAAGTGACTAGGTAGGCAGTTTCTGTAAGCAGGGCAATAAAGATTAGGCTAGAAACATCAGAGTGGTTTTTCCCTGCCTTCCTTACAGGATTAACTCTGTAAAGTGGAAAAAAACAAAAGGAGATTTCTTCTAACAACCGGTTCTCTGAACTACTTAGAAAATTTACTACCAATTCTAGCAAATCTGCTAGAATCTGCTGAATTTCACTTCTGGCGTAATAGCTTCTATATGATGTTTACTTGGCACAAAGAAAGTTGCTGGTTTCAGTCCTAGCAGGTTTCCTTTTAAATTAAGTTTTCTTTTCCTGCATAGCTAGTCTTCTCAAGCTTTCATTTTTAAAAAATATTCAACATTGCACCAGTCACATGAAATAACTATAGTAAAAATTAGCATGGCCTTTTACATATTATCCATTTTTTATATATATACAATGACGTAATTCTTAATGTTATGGCCCATTATATTTAGCAGCTGATAGCATATAACACCATCTTATTTGAAATACATAATACTAGAATATATTTTTAATATTATAATATACAGTAGTACATTTAATCATTAGTTTGGTTTTAATTAATATTACATATTATTATCTTAAAGATAAAATTTGTAGTATTACAGTTTTGAATTCCATAGTAAGTCATGATTTTTATGTCCTAAGTGACTGACTCACAGTTTTACAGCTATTCTTGCATAATTTATAGGCATGGGTCATTATTAAATTGCAGTTGTTAAGCCTACAGATATTTTTTAGTCCATGTGTTGTTTATCTTGTGCTGATCCAAGATTTAAATAAAGCTATTACCTGATTACTAAAAATACAAGAAATGTAATAAAACAGAAAAGTTCTAACTAAATAATTTTTACAGATCTAAGGTTGACATTTGAAAGACAAAATTACTGACCTTATCAAATTGAATTGCTTACAGGACAAACACAGAGCTGATTCCCTATCAGAGCATGGAAAGTTTCAAATAAGACTTTGGCTCACATATACAGGTTTTATGTGGCTAGTAATACTGAAGATTCCAGATGGCAAAAAATTAAAAATGGTATTTACACATTATTTTTCCAAATATATGTGGAATCTTTTATTATTCTGAATCCAATTTATTGCTTTATATTGAGATTGTAAAGGCAATGTTATAATACTGTTTTTGAAGCATGGTGCACATGTTTGTGCACTCTCATCAACGAAAGGAATGACAGGGAACATTTGTCTAGTGGTTTCAATAGCTAAATAAAATATGTACAGTATATGTACAGTGCATTATTTGAAAATTGAATGGATTATTCCCAATTACATTTTGACCCAGGTCTCATGTACTGTTTTCTCCAAAATGATCCTTGATTCCCTGCTTGGAACTGATACCTAATTAATAGAGGCATTTCCTCTACTTCTCTTGAGAAGGTCATATCTTTTTATAAACATTTTCTTTTAGATTATAGTTTAATGTAAATTTTAAACCCTTCATCCACATGTTTTCCTTTTGTTCAAGTATTATATTATACCCCAAATTCTTTGCCCGTTAAGTCATGCAAAGCTTCACATATCTATTCTCCAAATTCAATTTTAATAACAATTTATAAACTTGGGCAATAACATATTCTTCACTACATAATACAAAATTCATTTTTTATAAAACGATGTACTGTTAATATTTAATACCTGAGAAATTGTCAAAGAAGCACAAAAGTATTTTAAATGTATATTGGAAATGTAAATGTAAAAGAGGAACTTTTTAACCATCCTTGGTGGACTTTGTGATAAAGCAAAATAATACTGGGATAAGATTCATATTTTAATACAGAAGATTCTTAAAGTGAATATAAAAATTAAACCAGAGACCTTTATTTTAGGTTTAATAGACAAAGAACTTGAAAAAAAATCTGTTCTAGATTAGAATACTAATTTGCATACATTAAAATGAAATTTCATAGTTTGCCTATATACCTCTATCATTCCAGGCACTGAATCTAGTTTATTTACCATTCTTACAAGTGATATACAGCACTACCATGTGACCTCTGCTATCTCTCCTATGGTAATATAAACCTTAGTTTTTTTCCTGTTTCAGCAAAATGTTTTATGATTGGGACTGGGAACTTAATTTTATTAGAGACTGAGGGAACTGGATATGTTTAGTTTTGAGAAAAGGCAATGGGGAATATGAAAGTAATTTCTGTCTATCAGGAGTTTAGTGCACAGAAGAAGCTCAAGAACCAATTATTAAAATAAAGTTGATCTTTGCTGAATGTGTCAAATTGCAGGCTGGGCAACTATCTGTCAGCGATAGTTAAGACAAGAAGTAATTTTGGCCTAAACAGATAATGCCAATGGAGCTTATGATTTACCTGTCTATCATTTTATCCTTTATTTTACTCAATTTATATAAATATTAAATTATGATTTTATTTATACATTATATAAATTGTAAAAAAAGATTACTCTATAAACTATGACATTAAAAAAAGGAAATAAAATACAAGCACCCCCTCCACAGATGAACTGGAACAGCCCCCGATTCCTGTGTAGCCCCGAAATGGCCCTGTTTCTCCTTAAGGGAGGGAGGGGAAATGACAAAGAGAACTCTTTCCTCCTATCCTTTTCCAAGCTGATGGGAGGGAAAGAAATGCCGACCCCTCCCTTTGAAAAATGTCCCACTTGAAAAAAAGCCCCAGGATGGCCCTGAATGCCCTGGACTCCACTCCATGTGTGGGAGAAGGTCAGTGGACATCAGGCAGCTTCGGGGGGGGGGGGGGGAAGCTTCAATCAAGATCCCTGCCGACACTGAGGGGGAGAGAGTTAGAATCGCAGAGCAGCCAGAGACAGTCCTTAGGATACTCAGATTATGAAAAATAGAGTTCCCCTTGAGGAATATTTGAGAAAGCCTTTCCTGGATATGACCTGTTTCAGCTGCAGCCCTTCATCCACTGAACCACCCAGCTACTGGGGGGCTGGGAGATGCCTGGGCAGTGGGGCTCACCTTCCCCTCCTATCACCCAGGAGACCCTCCCTCCAGATTAGCCTCTCCCTCTGCTGATCCTGGGTGATTCATCCCTCACTTCTCTCTTTAATCAGCCACCTCCCCCAGTCCCCCTGTTTCAGGGACCCTTTCCCTCCCCAAGTGAACTGGAGGGAGTCCAGCAGACCCTTTCAGAGAAGGACCAGGCATCCTTTCAATGTTCCTTGGGACAGAATGGGAACCTAAATGGACATGTAGTCCACTCCTCCATACACACTGGCTGAGAACCATGAAAAGAGCACAGAAGGTGGGGGGATCCTTTCAGGGCCTGCCATGACCCCCTTCCTGGAGCTGCAGCCTCCATCCAAATACTGTACACATCCCCCCTCCCAATTTCTCCATTTGTTTCTTTGTGCTGAACTCTTTCCTCCATCTGGTGAAGTCACAAAGGACTCTGCCCAGAGACCAATGATGCACAGGCAGGGAGAATTCCCATTGGTGCTTCTGCTCATTCTGACCCTTCCCATCTCAAAAGTCCAAGATAAACACCACCACCACCCCAATTCAGACTCATTGATTCCTCTTCTAGGGTTGGAAGTATCTGTCTGGAACACCGCATCTCCCCTTCATTCATTTCACAGATGAAGATTTCTGCCATAAGAAGAGCTACTGCACTGGATGAGAAGAAGCAAGGGGCAGCCTTGAGGGTCACACACAGACACCTCCCAATCCAGAGGGAAGCTTCCTGAAACCCTCAGCTAAACCAGGAAGAGGTGGAGAGGATCTGCAAGGATCCTTCCTAACTCAGTTGGATCCTCTCCCCATTTCCCCCCTCCCATGGGAGAATCCTCCAATTGGCTCTCTTGGAAAAGGTGCAGCTTCTCTTCACAGGAGAAAAAGGCCATTTCCTTCCTTGAAACATGTTTTTTTTTGTTCTAGATGAACCAACTCCTTCAGATTTCCTACCCCCAAAATATGAAGGAATCTCCCACTTTCTTTTTGTGGGTCAGCCTGGGAGGGAAGGGGTGAGGCTTCAGTCTGTTTGCTGAACTGAACAAAACATTAGCTATCGGTTCTAGTGAACCAGTGTGAATCTGCTGAATCCACCACTGCTTACAACTGATAAAATACCTGGTAAAACAACACCCAGGAAATTCTGGTATATTTTATATAAAATTATTTTACTCTGATCTCCCACCAATAAATCCACCATTAATTTGTATTTTTATTCCTATTTTATTTTTAACATGTTTTACTTAAATTCTGGTCTGCTGCAATATTTTTTTCCAATTCAGTTCAATCATTTCTGATTCTTGGAGACTGACTGTATTAAGATCTACAGTTTACTTGGTAATGTTTTGCAGAGATGATTTGCCATTGCCTCTTCCTAGGGTTGAAAGAAAATGACTGGCCCAAGGCCATCAGCTGCCTGTGTTCCCAAGGTGACACTAGAACTCATGATCTCCCAGTTTCTAGCCAGATGCCTTAACCACTACATCTATCATCCTGCTTGTTATATCAATTGTATCTTAAATATAAGAACTAGCTACTGATGATAAAGATGAAGAAGGTATAAGGAACTAACTTCAAGATGGAATGGCTACTTAGAAGTTAAGAGGTGAAACCCATTTCTCAGAGCTATTTTAAAAATGCTTTTCCTGGCAAACAGATTTCACTTAAATCATAGCTCTCAGGCATAACTGTCAGTGCTGATAAAGTAGCCAGTTTATTGATGCCATGAAAACCAGCTCAAGCATTGACAAAGTAAGACCCTAAAACAAATCACTGCAGGAACAGAGACAATAACATTTCAGTGACAGCCTTATCAGTAAAAGGTTCATTTTTCAAACATTCTCAGACTGTCACTAGAAGGTCAACAAGGCTAAATTAAAAACATTTTCATCTCATGATAATATTTCTTGATTCTGTACTATTCTCCTTGGTAGACACAGCTGGATTCCATGGATCATAGCTAGATAGTTTTTTAGAATTGCATTATTATACCACTAATATTTAATTACACTCATCACCAAGTAGCACTTTAAGGGAACAAAGAGTCCTGGTAGATTAAAAAGTAATTTTATTATTTGAATACTGGCATGCACAAACCAATTTCCATTCTACACTGAGATTAAATATAATTGGCAAAAAATGAGAGAACATATTAATTAGAAAATATCACTTATACAGTTTATTGTGATACATGGGGATCCATTTGTGTTTTCAATGGTGGCAAATATCTGTAGCTCGGGTGTAGGATGAGGGTGGAGGTCCATTCTCTGATCTTGTAGTTGGTTTCCAAATGTTTCATTCCCAGGCTAGGTAACTTCTTCAGTGAAGTTCAGGGGATGTTAGTGTCAAGGTTTCTCTGTTTATAATGGCTTTTTGCGGTCAGTAAGACTTGTGATCGTGAGGTCATGTCAGGTGAGAGACACATCAGGTCAGGGTCTTGTGATTGGTCTTGTGATGGATCAAGTGTGAGTTGTATCAAGTGAGGGTCTTGTAATGGGTCAGATGTGGGTCACAAGTGAGAGTTTTGTGATGGATCTTATGATGGGGAGGTCACATCAGGGTCATTGGGAGGTGAAGTGCTGGTTGGGGGGGTTGCATGAGTTGGTTGAGGGTCGGTGCTTTTTCTGGTTGGCTGTGTGGTTGAATTGAATTCTGAGGGAGTACGTAGGTTGTAGGTTGATGTGTCTGTTCATGGAATTGCTTTAGAGTGCCAGGCTTCAATAAACTTGTGAGCATGGTGAGTGTAGTGTAACTACACTGTACATAACGCATACGGTACTTCAAGTTCAATAGTAAACTAAGCTATAAGTAAGCTATAAGCTAAGCAAGTACAAGGTCCCCCAATGGATCATCAATATTAGATCCAATAGCAGTAACAGTTATACAATGACTCAAATCTATAGCTCTATCTACTATCCAACCAAAATTTTTAAAACACTATGTTGATGACATGTTCATCATCATCAAATGATTCTTGTATTACTCCAATTGAATTGGTGCTATTTGGTGTTAGTATAGGTAGAGATTAGGGATTTAGAATCATGGTGATTGACTGTCAGCTGGTGTTCTTGGATACGGTTTTCAATTGACATGATAGTTGTCCCATATAGAATAGGTTGCAATTATTACAGTTGATTTTGTAAATTACATTGTTTCTTTCATCCTTCTGTATCTTGTCTTTGATTCTGGATAACTCCTGGTGGAGTGTGGCTATCGGTTTGTGGGCTATTGTTATTCCTAAAGGTTGAAGAATTCTGGCTTTCATTTCCAATACCCCTTTTGTGTACGGTAGGGTTAGTTTTTGTATGGTGGTTGGCTGTGTGGCGCGTTGTGGTTTGGCTGCTGTGTGTCAGAAAACAAAGTTTTTCGAATAATCATTGTGGAAAAAGATGTCAAACAGCCATTTCTCTTCTGTTTTTCTTAGTACTGTGGTGCTGCAGTGTGTCCTGGCCCTTTTGAAGAGCGTCTGGATGCAGCTTCTTTTGTGTGCAGTGGGGTGGCTGCTTGTGAAGCTGAGGATCTGTTCCATGTGAGTGGGTTTGTGGAGATGCAGGTTTCAGAGTTCTCCATTGTCTAATTTTCTTACGCAATTTCAAGGAATGGGAATCTTTTGTCTGTTTCATCATCACATGAAAATTTGATCCTGAGAAATATATTATTGAGTAGGTGGTGTGTTTCTTCAATTTGGGAGCATTTGATGATGATGAACATGTCATCAACATAGTGTTTTAAAAATTTTGGTTGGATAGTAGATAGAGCTATAGATTTGAGTCATTGTATAACTGTTACTGCTATTGGATCTAATATTGATGATCCATTGGGGGACCTTGTACTTGCTTAGCTTATAGCTTACTTATAGCTTAGTTTACTATTGAACTTGAAGTACCGTATGCGTTGAGGAATACATCCAGAAATTTCCTGATAGTTTCTGTGAACATGGAATGTTATGTGTCAGCGTCATCCTTGTGGTTATGGTGTTTAATGAGTAGGTGATATATGGTACTCAATAACATATTCCCTGGGATCAAATTCATATGTGAAGAAGAAACAGACAAAAGATTCTCATTCTTTGACATCACAAGATCCATCCCAAATACCTACTGACCACACAAAGCCCTTATAAACAGAGAAACACTGACACTGATATCCCCTAAACTCCAGTGAAGATGTGACCTAGCCTGGCAATGAAACATTAGGAAAGCAACCCACAAGCTTGGAGAACAAACCTCCACCCTCATTCAATTGTGTCTTACTACTATTTTCTTGATTTGTCCCAACCTGGATTTTAGTATCTTTATTGTAACGTTATATATGCAAGGACACTTCCATAGATCTCAGGAAAAGCTTTGTAGCGTGAGTAATAGTTTCATGTAGAGTGGGTGTGTGTCATTGTAATCTTAGTAAGAAGGGAGGAAAGATTAAACTCTTTCCCTCAGAGAGAGACTCTGGCCACTTTCCACTCCACTGCAGGTCTGCTGCTTTTTCAATCTTTGTGGAAAACATTTTTAAAGACCTGTCCAATTATATTCACTCTGTTATACGGTATTCTTTTTTCAATGAAGAACTGTTCCAATTATTAATATACAAAAGATTTAATCAACAGCTCTTCATGAAAAATCTGAGTCCACTCATAATATAGAAGACAGTTTTTAGGCCTACTTCCAGGAACTGGCAGGGTTTGATTCACAAATATGCAGAATGCTCAATACTGTTTTCGAGGCTGCTAAGATTTTGTAGTGAAAACAGTATGATATGCAAAGATCAACTCATTTTGGTGGCAAGCAATACTAAGCTTTTATAAAGAATACAAGTGCATTTATCTGTCATTCATCCCTGCCATTTTATGTTAGAGCATTCTGGTGATGCTGGTTTCACATTTTGATGATTTAGTTGTAATCTACAGGAAATGCTGCCCCTTTTCTTTCTTGCCATTGAACAAGGATTTTACATTTCTTCACTTTTCTGTGGTGAAATCCTGGAGAACCTGCTTTATGTACTATCGAGGCTCATCTTGGATAAGAGCCAGAAACAGTTGAAAGGATATTTAAGCCCCATTAGCCTTCTGATGAGACATGGAGTACTGGGTAGAAATGGTAGAAAGAGCTTGGCTCTCACTTCATGGGCTAGTGGTAGTTTGCCCATTCAATGGTAAGAAAAGAATATGTTAATTGCTCTCCCTGCTTTGAGGTCCACTGAGAGATTTCTTCGCACATGTAGGAAAACTTTTTAACTGTTTCAATAACCTGCTAAAATGTATTTCCATCTTTGGAACTTGGAGTTGCAACCATAATAGCGATGGAGGACAGAACGTCTGGCATTGAAAGCCTGGCAGACCATTCTAGGGGGAGGGGGATTATAAATTTAAGGGCTTTTCCCTGCTCTGGAGAATTTTGGAAGAAGATTTTGCCTCTTCAATTAACATGTCTTGTTTTCTGTAATGGCAGATTAGTCCAAAGTGAAATAAATAATTCACAATTTCATTGTGGATGATCAAGACAACTTGGCTTGTGTAATGGAGATCTGGATAAAAGAATTGGGATCATATGAGCCAATGTTGTCCCTGTGGGATACTTTTTAATAGAGCAAGCCAAGGTAGTCTGCTGATGAAAGGTAATATGACTATGATCCATAAGAATATTTTCTGCTTACTAGAATAATAGGGAATAACTTGTTCATATTAAATATGTGTATCTCAGTTGCAGGGTAAAGTTTAGACTGGAAACTCAGCTACCATTTTGCTGCTGGATGGAGTCCCTGACTGAGGATACAGTCCTTGTTATAGATTTTATATCAAGCCATCTTGGTTTATTGTGTTGGGCAGTGGTGGAATTCAATTTTTTTTACTACTGATTCTGTGGGTGTGGCTTGGTGGGCATGGCTTGGTGGGCGTGGCTTGGTGGGCATGGCTGGGGGGGGTCATGTGACTGGGTGGGCAGTTTCTGTAAGTAGGGGAATAAAGATTAGGCTAGAAACAACACCAGAATGGTTTTTTCTGCCTTCCTTATAGGATTAACCCTGTAAAGTGGAAAAAAAAACAAAAGGAGATTTCTTCTAACAACTGGTTCTCTGAACTGCTTAGAAAATTTACTAGTGGTTCTAGCGAACCTGATAGAACCTGCTGAATTTCGCTTCTGGTGTTGGGGGGATTTCAGTATTCACTTTGGACATGGTTGGTCTTAGGGGTTCATAGCAGCAATGCTAAATATGGATCTACTTCACCTGATCAGAAAGTCAACACTTGATGCAAGTCATATATTCAATTTAGCTAACTTGCTTGACTAGGGGAAGATTTTCAGAGGAAGAGGATAACTCAAGTTTTCCCACAATCCCGAATCATCATCTTTTTAAGATTGGACTAGTAGTTACACATCACCTTATAGCATTTGTGTATGTTAGGATCATCCAGCCTAAAATGTCTGTAGATGCAACTGGATGCTAAGGTGCCTTGTCATGATTTTGCCAATGTCCATGTTGATATTACTAGGACAATTGGCATGATTATTCTATAGCCTTTCCAGCCTACCTGAAAGATGGAGCATGGATAAACTGTGAAAGCCAAAGCAGTGAGTATATATGGTCAAAGCAAAAGTGAAAGAAGGCCTGAGCTGAGTCTAATAAGGCACAACACAAAGACCCTTTGAATGGTCTTTACATGTAGCAAACAAACTTTTTTTTTTTCATTTATTTCATCCAGAAACTCATGCGCTGCTGAACTGTTTCAAATTGTGGCTGATTTGTAATCCCTACCTTCTCTTCTTCCTAGAGTTCTATTATTGAATCCCCTGAGTCTTGTTTCAACACTTTTAGCAAATTCCTTTACAAGAATGAGTTTGCCCTTGTGGTTCAGAAGAAATTGAAACAAGTGGCCATACTACTGATTACTAGTGATTACTATACTGCAATTTCTATAGGGACATTTGGATTTTTTTACTTTATTTCTTCTGTGAAAGTATCCAGATGATACTCTATTAAGCTTCTACTTTATACTGTTTACTCTTTCTAATATTAGCATTAGCAATATCGTGGCTAAAGTCTGTGTTGCTGCAGTTAAAACATACTATCAAATATGCATCCCTGATTGTTATGCTTTCTGTTTTTCTATTTTTTGTTTTTAATCGGGATCATTGATTATAATAATCAAAATTGACACTTCCAATAAGCTATTTGTGGATAAAAAAATCTTTCATTTGGTAGCCAGATTAGATGCTGCCCTAAATGCAAAATCAACCATAGACGTATCTAATGACTGCTTTCATATGGTTAGGATAGATCAATTTCACTGTGTGAGATCCAAGGATATGGACAGGCTGTTCAGAGAAGCATTTTCTACCATTTCACCTCTGGACATTGCCCAGTTTAGCTTCTGTCTTCTTACTTCTAGTTGGGAGGTGATTAGAAATGTCTTAATTAGCACAGAAATACTTTGAAAGCGGGCAAGGTATCAGTCTTCGATCACTGAAAGATTGGCAGTTATAGGCCAGCTTTCAACTTTCTTTGATTGAGAGAGTGGTGACTTTTCTATTGTGGGCAATGGTGGAGTACCTTGTTTAGCTTCAGGGTGGGTTACATAGTTCAGAATGAATGATGGATGATCTTTGTGAACTTTGTTTGGATATTGATAGAGGAAATGTAGTTCTGGTGGATCTTCTTGACATCCAAGTGATTTTTAATACTGTTAACCATGGTGTCCTTATGAATTAGTCAACCAATTCAGAAATAAAAGGCAGTTTTTTTATTGGTTCCATTATTATCTCTCAGGCAGATTGTACATTTCACTTGGACAAAGTTGCTTCTGAAAACCAAACCTCCATTCTGTCTATGATAGTTTTTAATGCTTGTATAAAACTATTGGGAAGATCATCGAGAAACATGGAACCTGTTATCAGTGATAACAACCAAAGATATTGTTCTGGGACATCTTCAGGTTGGGCTGGAGGAAGGATAATAAATTGAAACTGAATCTTGGCAAGACAGAGATGCTTGTTGTGGTAGCTAATTGGATTGTGGCAACATGCTTTCCATAGGGCTGCTCTCAAAAATCATCCAGAAGCTTCAATTTGTCCAGAATGAAATAGCATAGTAATTAAGGGATCATCTCTTTAGGCCTTTGTAATACAGCTATTCTGCAATATTGGCTTTTAATAGGCTTCCAGGTGTGATTCAGCATTCTGGAAATTACCTTTAAAGCATAGGTTACCTGGGGGTCTATCTTCTCTGAGGAACATCTGTATTATTTATTATTATTTATTATTATTATTTATTCGATTTATATACCGCCCCCTCTCCCGAAGGACTCGGGGCGGTTCACAGCCAATAAAACA
>JAEANM010019699.1:0-12293 GCA_017656035.1 Myanophis thanlyinensis | reverse complement strand
GTGCTGCTGCCGATGCCCTGTTTCCCAAGGCTTGTTTGGCGCTGCTACTCTGGCAGTCCTGGCTGTTTGGGCCGGTCGTGGCGTTTCTGCTCGAGTGGATGATGGCTTGTAGTAAAAACCTTGTCTCTCTGCACTCCGTTCCTCCAGCCAGACTGGTAGGTTTCTGTGCCCAGCGTTCATTCTCCTCGGTTCACCATTCTCCTCTGCTAGGCTTTCTTTGTTCCTTTGTGCTCTTTGTTTGTTTGATGGTTTCTTTGTTTGCTGTTACCGTAAGTAATTATATTACTACATAAATTTCTAGATGAACCTACCATGGTTTCTTGAATTAGAAGCCTTTTCCTGATTCTTCCTTGCCTTGTTTTTAATTTTGTCTGGAACATTCAAGTGGATCTGTTGAGGTTCTGGGGAGCTGGTGTAGCCCCTCCTGCTTTTAGTCTTTCCTTCTGAACTATCTTGCTGTTCTTCTAGCCTAGGGTGACCAAGCGTCCTCTTTTGCCCGGACATGTCCACTTTTTACATCCAGTCCGGGGCATCTGGGACTGGACATAAAAAGTGGAGATGTCATGTCCAGGCAAATGGGGAAAAGCGGCTCCGGCAAGATGAGCATGCGCTCCATCACGCTTAGAAATCCCGCGATGGAGCGCATGCTTGTCCGCTTTTCCCCATCAGCAGCACCTGGGCGGCGGGAGAAGAGCCGCTGCGGAGCTGTGCCCCTCCCCACCCCCCCACCCCCCACCAGTGGTTATGTGCCACTGCCAATGCTAGTGCCAACCTTATAGTTTCACTTTTTACCATTGACGGGAATACCTCATCATAGTGCACATTTTTCGTCTGTGAAAAACCTGGTGCCACTAACCTTGCCTTATGTTGCACCTCATTGTTGGGTAGTATTTTCTTTTTGTACACCCATTTATATCTGACAGCTTTGCAACCCTGTGGCAAAGTCATCGAGGTGAACACTTTATGCTCATCCATGGATTCCATTTCTTTGTCCATGGCCTCTTTCCACTTTATTTGCTCAATTTTGGGTAGTGCCAATACTTCATAGTTCCTTGGCTCATACCATACATTACACACTTTTACTTTACTAGCAGAATACCTGTCAGGTGGAATCCCCTTGTTCCATCACTCTGACCTGCATGGCATTGACTGCTCCTGTGTTTCAACCCCCTCTTGCTTCATATCTGAGTCATCATCTTCTCCTGACTCCTTTTCTTGTTCCTTTTGCATTTCTCCTCCCTAAATGCTGTCACTGTCACTGAGTTACCATCACTAAGTGGATCACTGTCATTAAGTGGATCATTCCAAAAATTGGCATCAATTCTGTTCCAATTTTGCTCTGCAAAGTTAGCAGACCTGGAAATCACTATTCTTTTGCTCCCATCGCTAAAGCGATTGCTCTTTGAGCCAGGCTCATAGCCCATAAACTTGAGCTTTCTAGCTTTTGGTTGACCTTTTCTCCAGATTGCTTTTGGAATATGCACCCGTGCATTGCTTCCAAACCCCCTTAAATGTGTGGGAGATGGTTTTCTCCCATATAGCACAGCACGTGGAGTACCATTAATAGATGAACTCCATAGCCTATTGATTAAATAATTAGCAGTCAACATGGCTTCACTCCAACATGACCTGCTCAGACCAGAATCCTCCAGCAGTGAGTCCTTGTTTGTAAGGCTCCATTCTGCCTCTCAGTTACACCATTCTCAGCTGCTGTTACAGATTAGTACATCTGTGTTTTATTCTTAACTGTCCCAACCACTGTTAAAAACTTGCTGGCATGAATTCTAAACCTCTGTCAGTTTTCAGCTGACATACCTGTTGTCTATATCTTCTTTCTACAAAGCTTACCCATTGCTTAAATTTCTGTAGCACCTCTATTTTACTCTTTAGTAAACAGCAGAAATCAAATCTGCTGTAGTCATCCACAATGTCCAGCACATACTTTGCTCTTCCCAAACTGATTTGAATTGACACAACCAAATCTGCATGTACCAGCTCTAGAGCTCTTGTTGTCTCTGTTGTGCTACTCTTGCTTATTGGGAATACTTTGGACTTTGATGACTTACATACTGCACAGTCTAAATATAGTTTACATCTTTTTAATTTAATCCTTCTCCAAACTGTTGCATCTTTTGCAAAACTCTGAAGCCGACATGGCCAAGCTTTTTGTGCAAGAGATGAATGCATGAATTATGTTGTGCCACATTTCCAAATATTTGGGCATATTGATCCTTTTGTCCTTGCAACACATAAAGATTGTCTTCTTTTATGCCCTGTGCACATGCATTCCCATTTCTCTTTATGAGACACCTCCAATTTACAAATGTGGTCTCAAATCCTTGCTTTTCTAAACTAGAGATACTCAATAAATTATGTTCCATTTTAGGTACACATAATATATCATTAAACCTCTTATCCAGATATGGAATTTGCACACTGCCCTTTCCAATAACTTTAGCCTTCTGGCCATTTGCCAAGACTACTGCATCTCCACCAGCTGGCTCCACGCTGAAAAACAATTTAGATTAACAATTGTTTGACTAGCCCCACTGTCTATTAACCATTTTGTCTCTGCTATTACAATTGCTAACTTTTGCAATAGCAAGTTGTCCATTTGTTTTTTTTCCTTGCAAATAGTCCTTTTTTATATGAGTCTTTTCACCACAGATGAAACACCATAGTTGTTGCTTAGAAAGATTTTGCTGGGCTGTAATCCAGTCTTTTCTGATACTTTTTACTATTCTGCAGTCAGCCAGTTTGTTACTTTGCAATGTCATCTGATCTCCTCCATTGCTCTTCTCTCTCTGCTCCTTGAGCCCCCCCCTCAGGATTTTCTCCTCGTGGCTTCTCCTAAAATGGCATTTGTTCTCTACAGAAATTAAACAGACTTTAAGGACTTCCAAACACAACTACTGCTCTGGTTTGCATTCAGACACTGCTGAAACAATGTCCCAGGTTTCATCAAGGCTGTTTAACACCAACAGCACTTTCTGAGATTCAGGAATCTGAATTTCATGCTGTTCTAATTCAACAAATATAGTTTACATGTGAAGCAAATGCTTTTCCACAGGTTCTTTTGGTTGCAAATGGATTCTGTATAATTTTCTTGATAATTGCATAATATTGCATGCTGACAAACTCACATGCACACTTCTCAATTGCAGCCAAACTTCATTGGCACTTTTTAAATTAGCCACATTGAGAAATTGTTGATCTTTTAAATTTAAGATGATGTAGGCCAGTGCGTTATCATGCTGGCTTTGCTCTGCAGCTGCTAATGACCCTTGGGGTGGATTAACAACAATATCCCAGAGCTCCTTAGTCTTCAAGAAACATTCAATTTTTTCAGCCCAAAGAATATAATTCTGTCCCAATTGAGGCAGAGAGTTCTCCTGGAAATCAACCGCCATCTTGCAAGCCTTTTCAGCTTTGTTCTCTTCTGCTTAGAACACAAGCTGTCTCCTCAGCTTAATTCAGTCTTACTGTGTTTTCTGTGTACTCTGTGCCCATAACTTGTCAGAGTTTTTGCAACACATCCAGTAAGCACACAGTAAAATAATTCTGCAGGATTCAATTACTGTAGATAGAAGAAATTTCTTTATATAATATAAAACATAATGCATGTGTACAATACCCATGCAGGCTTTTCCAACATGGTAGAGAGAAGAAGAAATAGCAAATACAAAATGGAAGCAAGGTGTAGAAGCAGGATAATGGAGGCAGAAAACACAGGCAATCTCTTATATACAGAATCCGTTAAACTAAGCTTAATCCACACCCAGGCTCCTGATTTCTCTGAGCCACCAAACAATCTCTATTGGCTGACTTTGTTGCCATGTCTACTCCATTAGCTGACCTTGTTTCCACGTCTCTTCCAAGTCATGAACTCTTATACTCTAACAAATTAGCAGAGCACCTCTATGTGAACTCCAGCTAGCAGTCAAAAGATAAAGTGAAAACTCCTTAATCTCAAAACACATGGACAAATTTAACCATAGTTTTAAATGGGAAACTGTGAGCATCCCAGACCCAGTTAAATCTAAAAATGCTAGGGAATTTCTAGATGCGTTACATTCAGACAAATCAGCCATTAAGAGACACAGAGAAAAAAAACACACTTACACATCATTTAAAATAGATAATTAAAAAGTTAAGAAACAAAAAAACCCCAGAACATCATTTTCTTATTTCTCTCCAACAACCATTGCCCAAATAAACAGGGATTAACAGCAGACAAACAGTCAAACAAACAAACAGAAAACAATATCCTAATCAAGAAACTACCACAGAGCAAATCACATCCACACTAATATTGACAAGGCAAGCTATAAAGATATAAAGAGGGAGCAAACCCCACACTCACTAATACTGCTGATGTTATCTAGTTGGGTAATGAAACATCTGCAAGCAAGCTCAGAAAGCAACCATGGACTTCAGAGTTCAACCCTGTGCTACAAACATTATCTTCTATTGGTATCTGCAGCTGTAGCTGCACCTGTGTCTCTATCTCTATTTCTCTATCATCTATGTATCTATTGTAGTACTTTAACAAATACCACTTTAATCCCAGCTCATCCCAGACTCCTGAAGCGTGGGCGGAATGATACATCAGCCTTATAGAAAGAAAAAAAGATGACAAGAGGGACATAGATAGACATCGGTTGGCATAAGTTCATGGATGTGCAACTTATTTAGAAATAATAATAAAATACAATTTTTAAAAATGATTATAGAGGGAAAAATAGTAATTATATGCTCAATCTGCAATCCACATGTGGTTGATAAACAACTGGAATCTCTACCATACCTTATTATAATTACTGATGTTTCAGTGGGACTTCCATTAGACAGTCCTTAAAGGAGAAAGATACTTCCAAATAGAAGTCTTCATGAAAATGGCATTTCATGGCCTCCCTGCGCACAACTTCTTACTCATTAAAATAAGTGCTAATTTGGTCTTCTCATAGAAATATAAAAGAGGTTTTTAGGGTTTGGGTTTAGAAGTACAAAACTGTGGGCCTCAGAGTCATCTGGAACCCAAAATGAAAAATGTTCTTCACTCAACATATGTATTCCTACACAATAAAATTTATTTATTATAACATCAAAAAGCTCGTGTATTTTTAGAAACAAAAAAGGTAGTTTTATTTCACTGGGCTTTCTGTTGTAGCCAAGTATGATTCCTGCCCATGGAAAGGCAACAGTATGGGAACAATTTAATTTCTAATGAAAGACTATTCCAGGGTGTGATTTGTTATTGCTGGACTAATGTTTTCATTATTTTATTTTGTTGCATATATAATTTTAACTTGTTTTAACCTGACCAGAGACTGTTCAGTTGGGTGGACTATAAAAATTGTAAATGATACGTAGCAAGAGCCACCAGCTTGGATAGTTTAAAAATAAATTCATTTACTCCCTCATTTTGCAGTACTAATAAACCCACCACATTTTCAAAAGTCTCTGGGCAGACACAGTCTCTGATTATGTCCAGAGGCAGACCCACAGTGAGACAAAAATAAAAGGTAATATAGTAAATAAATCAATCAAAACAATGTCAGAACCCAAAAATAATCACACACGAAATAGCATGATAACCCTCAGATTAAAAACCCCAGTAACTCCTCAGAGGCAACTACAATCAAAAGTGCTCTGAAATATCACTCTTTAACTCATTTTCAGAATTGCAACAACATGATTGCATATTTTGGAGGAGGCATGGAGACTATTCCAAACTGGCAGGAGGGACAGTTTGGTCTAGTGGTTAAGGCATCAGGCTAGAAAGCAGAAGATTTTGAGTTCAAGTCCCGCATTAGTCATGAAAGCTAGTTGTGTGACTTTGGACCAGTCCTTCTCTCTCAGTTCAATCCACCTCACCAGGTTGCTGTGGTGGGGACAATAGGAGGAGAAAGGTATATTGGATAAGTTCGCATCTTGAATTGTTTGTAAAAAATACAAATAATCATGAAACAAGTGCCCGGATTGCAATCATATGACCACAAGGCTGCTGTGAGGGCCAGAGTTCACCTCACAGGGTTGTTGTAGGGAGAATGGGATGAGAAAGGTGTATTGGATATGCTTGTCACCTTGAATTATTTGTAAAAACAGTAAAGGTGGGATACAAAAATACAAACAAATAAAATTCCACAAACTGTGACCTATTCTTAGATAAAGCTTGCCTTCTTACTGATATTTTGTGGACCTCATGAATTTGCCCTTCTGGCAACTGGACCAGGTGGGATAGATTCAATTTTAGAGGGCATTGTCTGATGAATCCTTTTGCTGCACCATTTTGGCCTTTAAACCTAATAATCAGCACTTAACCAGCACTCTAAATGTAATAATCAGTGGAGCCTGGAAGCCTACTGGCAATTAATGCAAAGATGAAATGTGATTCTACACTGGCAGGGCTCTCTTGCCAATAATTTTGGAACCAGATTCTCTTATCTGTTTTCAGCTTCTGTATTGTATCCAGCGGCAGACCCACATACAGCATGTTGCAGTAATCTAGTCAAGTAGCAGTCCGGGCCTGAGTATCAGCCTTTCAACGTAGATCAGAACAGGAGTCTAAATCCAAATGATATGTGAGAACAAAGGAGGGTCAAGCCTGAGACACTTTCTCAAATTACATTTCTGCCTTGGACTCGGGTTTTTTATTTATTGGACCATTGTCTTAGTAGTGGACATTCCTTCTTTTTCTCAAGGTTATTCCTCCTTCCCATAACAATAAGTTACTGAAGTCAGGATTTCTTGATCCTTGGTGAAATTGATATACTAGCCGAATTCAGTAAAAAATGCATGGGAAATCAATGGGTTGGTTTTTTTTAAAGTAACAATGGCCATAGGTTTATCTGTTGAGAAACATGAACAAGTGTAGAGGGAACAGCCTTGAAGGACAGGAAGAAGAGCTGCTACAAAAGCAATGGTCAGGCAAGAGGGCTTGAGTCCCTACCAAGAAAGCAATTTGTAAAGTAAAAAGTAGGAAAGTCATTTCCTTCTTCACACAAAGATAAAATAAGGGAGGAGGAAGCACATCCAGACTTGCAAAATTATGTTACTGTAGCTGTTATCATAAAAAATAGTCCTGGTCCATATGGCATTGGTTTCTACTCTGGGCTCATAGCAGGAGTACGGTATTTTACATGCTGGACTAGCAATACTTTTGGTCTGAACATGCACAACTCTTTTGATATTGTTAAGGTAGTTCTTTAAAGTTACTTTAGATCAGTGTTTCTCAACCTTGGCGACTAAGATGTTTGGACTTCAACTCCCAGAATTCCCCTGCCAGCAAAGCTTGAAGTTGAAGTCCAAACATCTTAAAGTCGCCAAGGTTGAGAAACACTGCTTTAGATGTAGGCAGAAAGCATACTTTTGAACTGAAGGACCTCTTCCTGCAGCCGCTTGAAGACTTACCCCATCCACACAGACTCTTTACTCAACTCCCCTTTATTTATAGTTTCTTGTTGGCATCTTCCCTAACACTTCTCATGAAGCCAAGACAGAGTTGTTTCATCATGCAGCTACCTTGTAAAGAGATTGGGGGGGGGGGGGGGAAGGAAACAAGAAAAACAAACACCTCAAACAATGGAAGGAGCTTTTTTTAAAGTCAATAGTTACTGCTTGTTAGCGTTGAGTAACTGTTTAAATCATTAGCTCCTGGGGGCTGTTAGCAAAGCCCATTCTCTCTCCTCAGCTGTGCAGTGGGTGATGAATGGTGTCAGCTCAGAACCAGCCTAGTATTCCAACAGGACAAAAGCCAGTCAGCATTTGCTGGGATGGGTGGGAACTGGCAAGGGGGTGTTGAGGACCAGAGAACAGATGATGGATTGGTCTGGCAAGATTGATGCCTGATAATTCACTGGTGGGCAGGAAGGCCTAAAGAAATGCTTTCAGAATGAAACATCCTTTTCTCTTTCTTCTGCTACACCGCAGTAGTCTTTAAAATGCTATCAAACTCTTTGGCTTTTTGGCTTGGCACAATATATAAATCTAATCATGTTGTTTGCAAGCCATTTTTCATGCTACGGTGGTGTATGCAAGGCTATTAGATGTTGTTCAGCAAGTCATGGTTAAAGCAAAATACGATCCACGTTGTGTGAATCTACGACTGTTGAAAGCGATGAAGAACCAAACTCACAGAAAATGAGGACAATAACACTGACAAAGATTGCACATTCAAGTCAATGTTGGGTCCTTGTGACTGCCTAGACAAGTCTTCGCAGTGTTCTTGGCATGATATGTAGACGTGGTTTACCGTTGTCTCTTTCCTAAGATCAAGAGAGAGTGACTGGCCCAAGCTGGCTTCATGTCTAAGATGGAACTAGAACTCAAAAAATCCTGGAATTCAGCCTAATACCAAACTGGCTTTCTGATGAATTAGGTGTAGTCCAGGTGTGGGCAATTGTGGTTCTTTTATGACTTATGGACTTCAAAACCCAGAATCCCTGGGCAAGGCAAACTAAATAAAATGGAGAAAACATTGTGAGGTGTGAGTGTAAGGAACTCTTACACTTCAAAATGTTTTCTCCATTTTATTTAGGCTGCCTTGCCCAGGGATTCTGGGATTTGAAGTCCACAAAAGAGCCGCAATTGCCCACTCCTGGTGTAGTCTAATCCTTTATTCTGTTAGGCAAGTCCCTTCAGTTCTCTTTGCATAGGTCAAATATCAGCAAGGGAAGGTTAAAGACAGGGGGCTAATAGAATCAGCTCCCTGCAGCCTGTATTCTGAGAAAATTAGCAGGCTCTCCTTCCATACCATCAAGAAAAAACACTGAGTTCGGTCATGAGATTCTTCTTCAACTCTTTGGGCTGCTGCCCCTGTATCTCCTTCTGTGAGTGCTACAAAGAAAACAGTTCTTTGTGGAACTGGGCCACATTCATATGTAGCTTGTCCCAGTGAGATTGTAAAATGTAAGATCTATCTGACTCTCCTGCAAGGAGGAAGAATCATGAGATCTGTCAAAAATATATTGGTGCTGGATTATTTAGGCCTTCTTGGTTTCAAATCCACTGTGTGGGAATGCTCTTGACAGTTAATTGACAGCTGGCATGTTTTTTTAAAAGCATTTTCCATTCTAAAATGCAGCATCCCATCAATGTCATCTCTCTAGTGGCCACTTCAGATGCCTCAGTTAAAAACACAAAATAACTGTGGATTTGTATGTTTCCCAGTGCACCGGATCGCTGAATTCATCACCCAGCGCCTCTCGTGTTTTTCTTTGACTGAATTTTGATTTCTTCATGTTGCAAGGAAACTGTTCCAGCATGTCCTTTTGCAATTGATTAGAAATTAACACAGCTCCATTCCAGCTAGCCAGCCCGATCCTTTCATGCTTCTCACACCAGAAGCTACCGAGCCAAAAGAAAATATACGTGTTTATAGCTTCAGCAGGGGTGATTACAGCAAGCTTCCTGTTCTACCACAATTAAACAAACTGTGGCTTACAACAATATGTAAACTCCAGCCAATCCTTTCTACTGACTTCTGTAGCTCACACACATTTCCGAGACTGGCTCTATCCTGTCTTGTTCCTATGTGGCCTTCATACAAATCCACACTTAAAGGTTAGACCTCTTACAATGAATGAAAGGTTTTGAAAGTAGAACAGAAAGTAGCTCTTCTCTAAACATTGGATGTGAAGAGGCCAATACTCTAGCAAAATTCTCTCTAAGCAATTCAAGGATGTGGAGATTAATTTTTTTTTTTTGCCTCTGACATTAATAGTCTACTAAAGAAAGAGAGGAAAACTGCAGTAGAAGACATAGACGCAGATACACAGGTAGATATGGTAGCCATTTTTATCCCTACTCTTATTTATTCTGCCATCATTGTCACTTCCCCAAAATTTCAGTCTCAACTTTGATTAGGTGAGTCCTTATCACAGTCATCCTTAGGATAACCCTGAGTGCTAGCATTTCTCCTTTGAACATGCCTTGAAGCAATTCCTCCTCCGCCACAACCCAGCCCAGGTCAAAACAGTTGAGCCACCCGACAGAGAGGACTGTGTGGGAATCACAGCATGGCACAAACATCATGCACCCTGCAGGTGCTGCCCTTTGAGACTGCTGTGGGAATAGTTTAATCTGGGGGGAAATTGTTCTAATCGGAAACCCTTTCAGGAGGTGACTTCTAAAAGCCTCCAAATAAATTCTATTATTAAACGTGAAATGTTCAATGCATCTGGAAGGTCAAATTATTAGATATAAGGGGAAATGGTCATATTAATAGGTTAACATTATTTTGATTAAATTTAAAATGAGCTTTCTCAGTATTGACTTGGTATCACCATCTTCTTTGGCTAAACTCTGTTGCTCGGATTGTGGGCCAAAGCAATGCCAGTGAAAGGCCCTGTTTGTCTTACTCACCACCTGCCCACACTTTAGCACAGGTGACAATAAACCACACTTCAGGGGAATGAATTGTAAGCTGCCCAGAATTATTGCCTGAGACAGGAGGCTATAGAAAACAAACAAACAAACAAACAAATACAGGCTTTCTTCACATTCTTAGTCATCTCCAAATGGTAAAAGAAGGCATTTACTGGAGGCAGCCCAGAGTGCATGTGTACACATGACTCAGAATGTACTCTACATTTGCTATAACAGATTACTCTTTTTACAATTTAACATTTGCTTCTCTTTTAATTCTGGCTTTCCTTACATTGGGATCTTTGCAGATATTTACAGTAATTAATATAGTATAGCAGGGGAAAGCAAGCAACATCAAAATATCAATTATTTTAATCCTGATAGCTCAGTTGATAGAGACCTGCAGAACTGATAACACATTCAAAGATCTTCCTTGTTTTACATCAGAGCTGTTTAGTAATCCTAGCATAGATTCCGGAAACATCTTGCCTATGGATTTGGCTAAATTATTCACATTTATTAATTGATCCTTTTGGAAACAGGAGTGCCAGGAACTGAACTCAGGACTGAACCCAAATTATGATGCACACCTTGCATATATAGTTACACACCTGCTACCTGCTGAGCCTTGGCTGTGGTACTGAAGAGATTGATTTGCTTCTGGCCAATAGGAAGCCAAGAAAATTGTCCCTTTATGATAGGACATTCTTCTATACTGCTATTATATTGGCCCTCAACACAGTTAAGAAGAGGCAGTGCTGAAGCAGTTCTTTGTGGCATCTAAAAGGCTTTATCACATTGTCCAGTACTGAAGTTATATTAGACTTTATGTTCCTGTGATTTATGGAGAAGCCTATGAGTTGATGCCTTGCTTTTTTTAATAGAAACCTACACCAGATTGAATACATGCTGTCAATATTCAGTCTAGCCTTCAGTGTCTTTCCATAAGTGCTGCCCTTGGTCCAGGAAAAGAGAGATCTAAAACTGTAGAAATGGCAAGGAAGCAGATTTGTGGCTCATTTGTAGAGGAAGACTGTATTGATTTAGGTTTAGGAGATAGACAACTCTCTGTGGTTCAATGGTTTTGGACAGAGATTTGGAAGTTGTCTCTCAGGGATGTTGTAGGAACATCCAGCATGGATATGGTCTGGAAAAGATGAACCTCAAAATTTCTTCTGGTGATAAATTTAAAGTGGGAAGGCTCTCACAAGCTTCTGAGAAGGAAGATAGGATATGCAGGAATTAATAAATGATGTATGGTGGGGAACTTTTTAAAAATGTATATCTCATCTTTAATACTGTATAAATAACTCAAGGAGACAAACATACTTAATATCCTTATTTTCCAGACAACAACAAACCTGTTAGGTTGGTTGGGCTGAGTGAGAATCCAAAGTCACCCATCTGGCTTTTCCTGCCTAAGGTAGGACCAGAACTTTCTGTCCTTTTTGTTTCTAGCCTGGTGCCTTAACTGCTAGACCAGACTGGCTCTCTTGTTTCCGTAAGACCAATCTTGGCAAATTTAACATTTTTAAATGGTAGACTGAGGAAACGGTCCTTAGTGGCTTCTTCTATAGGTAGTTATGTGCCTCTCTGTGAGGCACATAACCCTGTGATGGTTCTGATACAAACACAATTTGGGGATAACAAGCAGAAGGGCGCTCTTGTGCCCTTCTCCAGATTGGGACCTCCCAGGCCATCTGGATGATTATTTAGGACTGGAATGATGGTCCAGATGGGCCCTGAGACTGATCTCCAAAATGAGAGTTGATTTATTTATTTAGAGCAACAATGCCAGAAGCTTTCCAAGGTTCTTGAATAGGTCTAGCACAGGGTTGGGCAATTACGGCTCCTTCATGACTCGTGGACTTCAATTCCCAGAATTCCCGAGCCAGCATGGCTGGCTCAGGAATTCTGGGAGTTGA
>JAEANM010019698.1:0-12293 GCA_017656035.1 Myanophis thanlyinensis | reverse complement strand
CCTCCCTTCCTTCCTTCCTTCCTTCCTTCCTTCCTTCCTTCCTTCCTTCCTTCCTTCCTTCCTTCTATGAAAACAGTGCAGCTACTTGATTGAAGAAAGGGCTTTCTTGACTTATTGACTTATTCAATCTCAGTTCTTGCAATGACTCCTAGAACATATGAGGCCTGGTTTGGAGGGAGTGTCTTAACTTTTGGTTATTTGGTAGCAAGTAGAAAAAAGAATGAACTGCAGCAGAGCTGTCGTGAAAGCTCCACCCCAGGTTTTAGCCTTGCCAAATAATCATAAAACGGTTATTAACAGGCCAGTCCTGGGCATTTACCCAGAAGTGCTAAGTCCTTCCAAGTAAGCTTCCAAGGGGTGGGACTTGAATCTACTTAACAGCCAGTAAGGACGTGCATTTCTATCAAACATCCACAGATTCTCTAGTTCTTATTAATAGGAATTGATATAAGCCAATAATTTCCAGGGGGCTTGATTGCAATTAATTTGGGATACAACTCTAGCCTGCTAATCATTGGCAACGGGGCGGGGGGGGGGCAGTGTCCGAGGGAAGTATTAATTTCCTATCCCATAGGTGGTTTAGGGTTTTTTTTCCCTTGAAGATGTTTCATTTCTCATCCAAGAAGCTTCTTCAGTTCTTCTTCCTCTTTATTTCAGAAGTTTAAGCTTGCCACTCAACCACAGTTTCCAGGCAGACCACACAAGGGGTCAATCCAAAAGGACAATTTTCTCTCTGTGTGCCTTTAAAGGCTGTGCGGTGTCCCAGGTACCCTTTGAAAGACGAGTTTTGGGATGGATGGGAGGATGAACAAACCTCTGTTGGCAACGAATCAATGCAGCCGTGTCTGTTTCCAGGATAGGGTGGCCTGCGGTGGAAATGTCCCTACCTTAAGTGACAGAATTGTGAAAAAGAAAAGACACGGTTGCTTTAATGAGTCAGACAAGTTCTGTTTTTGGACTCTTGCACAGCGTTCCCTGTGAGTGCAGCTCTTCTGTGTAAGGACGAGCGAGAGACATGCCTTCACGCAACAGCCGGGTTAGGCAGGAGTCACCTCGGCTTTTCATCTTTCTATCACGAAGCCCACCAAGGAAGGAAACAAGTCAAAATTGTGTAAATAGGCAGGAATGGTAGTGTGGGGGTGGAGGTGTAGGTGTAGGAAAGGCTGAGATTCTAGAATTCAGAATTCCTTGCTGAAGCGAGGCTTAATCCTGCAAATGGAAATGGAACGGATAGTTCCTACAGTATTATTTGCTTGCTTGCTGTCCTGTTTGCTGATTTATTTATGCATTCCTTGCTTCCTTTTTAAAAAAATTTTTTAACCTTTATTGAATTTAAAAACAAAGAACAAAAACCATTACATGCAACATCTATAAATTCCATATATTACAATATATTACAACATGGCAGTGCTTGTGATTCAAATGCATCTCAATGCTCCTAAATAGAACTGTTTGTATACCTTCATTATTTCTATCGCTATACCTTCCTTATTCATTTACATATTCTACTGTTCATCCCTACGTACATAATATATACGTTCATTATTTCTAACGGTATGCCTTATTCATTTACAAATTCTGTTATATGTATTCCCTGCTTCCTATCGGGTTTGGTTTGCGGTGTGTGTGTGTGTGTCTGTCAGTTTAGTTGATTAAATTTGTCACAGATGATGGATCTTATGATTAGATGCAACAGACGCCCTGCACTTTCGTCAGAGAACAGCCAAAATGCTTAATTCTACAGGATGTCCTCCTGTTCAGCCTTTCACCTGTCAAAGGGCTGAGTTTAAGAACTGTGTGTGGAAAACGTGAGCTCTCCAGTTTCCTGAAGAATGCTCTCTCCAGAGCATTGATCCAGGTACATGAAAATAAACGCAAGGGGTGCTTTTTCATTATTCGATTCCATTTTGATGGGGGTGGACGTAGCCTTCCATCCCTCACTGCGAGAGCTCTTAATTGGGTAGAATGCCCTTTGATCTGCTCCAGCAGGAGATGCTAAAATCAGAAACCGGAACATATCTGGACTATAATGCCAGGCTTTGTATCATCTGTCCCGTGCAAGGAAATCTAAGGGCTTTGTGGCAATGAAGCCTTAAGGACTATGAGCTGATTTGCTGATTCCAAATTTTGGCATTGGAGTAAAGATGTCCAGATTTCTTTCTCTCTCTCTCTCTCTCTTACACACACATGAATGGCATGCATGGTTTAGCTGGAAGGGATTTTTTTAGAACAAGTCTTATTGGAATGATCGATCCTCCACCATCTTTCTCTGCTGGGGAGAGATCTGACGGGCTGTTCAGCAGACAAGTGGAGAGGTTCTTGAGATCAAGAGTGGAAGGAAAAGCAAAGGAGATGCACCCTCAGATCCAGGGTTTTAAATGTACCTAAAGTTAGGGGAGGAGATACGTCTACAGAGATTCTGAATCACCCAGATGATGGTTGTCCCAAAGGTGCTTTGCCAAAAGACACCTGGACTCTCTTGGGTTTTTTTCCTTGAAAACCATGGCTAGTTCTGAAGAACTGAAGAAGCTTCTTGGATGAGAAGCAAAATGTTTTCAAGGAAAAAAAACCCACCAAGACAGTCCAGTTGCTTTCTGGAAAAGCACCTTTGCCATCTAGCAACCCCTCCTGGTGTCCTCCAGTCAATGTCACCAGCCTTGAACTCCTGTTGTCCTGCCTTAATCACACACACAGAGCCTTTGTCCTGGCTAGGAGACCCCAAGCAAAGGAAGCCATAAGGATATTAAAAGGAGGCCTCTGAGCAGTCCAGCAGTAACAATAATACTGGACGTCCCGTTATTATCTAGCATGTCATTTACGTACTTCATCCTTCTGCAATATCACAGTTTCTAAATTTAAACCGTGTTGCATTTGAAGGATATCAGTGTGATGAAAAGGGTCACGTAATCCCTTGAGCCCTGGGATTACTGGCCTTAGACATACTTTAGTCATGTCCCTGGAGTCGTGGGATTACTTTAGACACACAGAATGTGAGAATACACACACACACACACACACACACAAAGCAGCTCAGGAACACTTTATCTGGCATGGGCAAGAGAGAATGTTTCCACTGTGTCTTCTGTGGACGCGATATGTAGAGTCACAAGAAAGGGTTAGCAACTATCTGTTGTAGCGTTTCCTTTTGCAGTAGGATCAGTTGTCACATGGGAAAAGCAGGTTGTGATGGCATCAGGACCTGGATTCTTTTCCGAATAGTCATGCACAATTGAGTGTCAGGAATTGTTCATTTATCCTAGTTTCTTGGGTTGTTTTTTTAAACCTTGATTACTCTTAATGGTGAAATGCTTGTTGTTATGAATCCAATTTCCTTGTTGCACTGGTTGCCTTCCAGCATGGTGCGGTGGCCTAGAGGTGGCGTTCTCACCTCACAATCAGGAGGCTGTGAGTTCGATCCTAGGGAGAGGCAGATATTTCTCTCCCTGTGCACACAATGAGTGTGTATATCTGCTGAAATAAGACTCTGCATTGGCAACCGGAAGGGCATCCGGCCAGTAAGTACTCAGCTCCATTCAGTTGCCCAGACTCCACCCTGCAAGAGATTATGGGATGATTAAAAGAAGATGATGATGATGACTAGTTGCCCTCCAGCCAGGAGCCATTGCTTTGTCCTCCGCGGTGCAGTCCTGGGCCACAGAGGCCTCCCTTGGTTGCTAACTGAGCCTGTGCCTGACCGAAGGATGCCTTTGGCCTTTTCCTGGTGAAGACCACATATCAAACCGGACACGGATGCCTTTTTGCAGCAGGCCAGCACTGCTGTCAGCAGTGACGCCTCCCGTAGATCATTGTAGAATACGGACATCACAACACTACCTCAGAGGACAGTAAATCAGGAAACACTAGAAGTTTTTTAACTTTAGTTTTTAACCTTGGTGCTTTCTGTTTATATTGGGAGGAACATCTACCAGCTCACAGACAAAAAGATTTCTAACTGTCTCTCCCCTTGGAGTGAGGCTTTTCTGTGGTACCCAGGTCAATGCATGAGCCTAGTATAGAAGATGCTGGAAAATGATCCCCTCCAGCTTTTAAGTTCTTGCCTAGAGACAGGCAGGCACCTGAAGACAATGGGCCTGTGGTCCAACCATCTCAAAAAACGAGCAGCCAGTCCTGCAGGGCTGGGCCACTAAAGGGTGGAACCGATTAAGCATCTTCAACAAGAGACAGGAGGAAAAAAAATACTTCTGACTATGCTGGACCAAGCAGTTCTTTTATTAAGGTGATTGTTTTCTATCCAACTAATGACTGCAATTTAGAAATTGCTGGCATTAAGGTCAGACCTTCTAGAAATCTTTCTTTGACCTGGACTTGTTTGGGCAGGAAGCTCCAGCAAATGCATCCACCGATGGGAGCCAGGATCCAATTACGTCTTCTCTAAAGGCTCATTACTTTTCATGAAAGACCACAACGCTCTCCGATGCCAAGGTTTGGGAGAGATTGTGAATGCCTGTTGGTGTGGAGGATATTAGAAAGACTCCCAGCCAGCTGCACAGAGAGGCAGGCATGTTCCATGGAGGGAGGGCTTAGCAAGCACCACCTGAACATGGGACAAAGCCGAGCCATGCCTTCCTCACATTTTTCATGGCAACCGCATGCTCAAGTAGTATATATAGATGCCCATGATAATGATGATATCCATTCAGTTGTGTCTGACTGTTGGCAACTGTTGGCCAGGTCTCTCCAGGTCTTGCCGTCTTGAACTACTTCTTTGAGTGGTTCTAAGCTCTGTCTGATGTCAGCGTTGATGGTGTCCAGCCACCGTGTTCTTTGGCATCCTGGTTTCCTTTTACTGCTAACTCTTCCAAGCATAGATGCTTTCTCCAGTGAATTTTTGGCCTGGTTTGGTCCAATTAGATGTCTTAGGGTTATTGAGTCTTCATCCAGCAAGAAGCAAAGAGAAGTCACTGTCTGGAAACTTCTCTTCACGGAGATCCATACCTAAGACCAGAGTGGGTGACTACAACTGGTTGCTTCAACTCATAAGGCCCCTTTGGGATCTTGCTCTGTGTAGCCCAGATGAGCTGCTGGCCCCCTCACAGCATGCCTGAGAGAGGCAAGGGAGCTGCAAATGGCCCCAAGGTTGATCAGTCCTGGCTATTAAGGTCTTTGCTGCACTAAATCTAATCAACCTTTCAGTGGGATGATGATGATGTCCAGTCCTGTCACTCCCTGTCTGGGAGTGAATTATGCTAAAGGAGAATGGATGGGCAAAATTGGATTACCCAGAAATAAAATAGAGTAAAAGAGTAGCTGGCACATTATTGGGAGCAGGGGGAGGGAAGTCACTCTCCTCCAATGAAGCCATGTGATTGGAAAGCATTAGAAGGAAAAGGAGGATGTGGAAAACCTCTTAGTTCTTATAGAGAAATCATCAAAAAAAATCATCAAATCATCAAAATTGCTTTTCTTAAGTTTTGTAATAAGATGTAGTCTAATTTTAAGTTGCAAAGGTGGCCAGACCTATGCCAATCATCTTGTGAGAAATCCATACAGTATCTGAAAGTCTTCACTTTGGGCTACACTAACAGTCTTAACCCAGGATCCCATCTGGGTCGGTCACCGGGACCAAAGGTTTAGTCTTCTGAGCTTTCGGATACGTGCTGGAGCCCATCCTCATGGAACTTCTCTCTCACTGGAATGGGTGCTTGAGGCCAGTGGATCTCAACCTGTCGTCCACAGACCCCTGGGGAGAGGAATGAAGTCATCACGAGGGGTCTTCAGAGGTTTGAAGACATGTTATGATTTAAACCTTGAGTTAAGTCTTGGGGGTCTGTGGCCACAAAAGATATCTAAAGGGGTTTCATGGTAAAGAAAACGTTGAGAATCACTGCTTTAGGCCATTCTGTGCTTGGTATTTATGTGGTGCCTGGTTGGGTGTGGCTTCTTGGTTGACTGGGGTGTTGATGGCCCAGTTGTTGTTAAAACGTTGGTTGTTGTTTCCTTGTGCTGCCAAGACCTCACCTCCTAAGTACCAGATAGGCTGGTGGTAAATCAGCACTCCTGTTGACTATAGTCTTAACTCAGCCCAGAGCCTTAGACCTAACCGTCTCCTGAAGACATTCAGGTTTGCAATTAATATTAGATGACTCCTTTCCTTGTTTGGTGAGCAAGAACATCGTAATCTCATGGCTCTTCTTTCTATCTTTCAGTCTCTCTTCAGGTGAACATTGTTCCAAATAAGGTGGAGGTGCCTGTTGGAGAATCCAAATTTTTCTTATGTCAAGGTGAGTAGCTGCACAATCAAGTGTTAAATCCAGTCTTACATGGGAGTAAACCCACCGAATAGAGCTATACCTTGTCCTCATGCAATAGTTGAGTTAACTGACCGATAAAAGAGGGTTGAGTCCAGGGCAGAAATAATTACAGAAATAACAGAGTTGAGACTTGGAGGTCTTCTAATCCAACCCCCTGCTCAGGCAGGAAACACTCTACTACGTAGCCTGTAGCTACTCAGAGTCATTCACTATGACATGGTTGGCAAATAACTTCATTGAATTAAATTAAATAAACCTGAGAAAACATCTCAGGCATGATCCCCCCTGAAGATCTCATGAAGATAAAGAGAAATGGAAGGAAGACCAGAGTCTACTGAGGTTGGATGGCCAATACATTTGAATAATGAATAAATAATTGTGCATCCAGACTTGCAAGATTCCATTTCTAGATCTTTGCAATAAAATTAGTATTGGCTTACATGACTTTGGTTCAGCCTGGCTGTCTTGAAAGGCTGCCAGGGACACAAACACACACACACACACAGCAAACACCCTAACCCAGCTTGTGCCTGGATTTCTTCCTTGGTTTCAGTGACCGGTGATGCCAAATCCAAAGAAATCTTCTGGTTTGCCCCCAATGGTGATAAGCTGACAACAAACCAGCAGCACATTTCTGTGGTCCGTTCAGATGACTCTTCCACTCTTACCATCTACAACGCTAACATTGATGACGCCGGCATCTATAAATGCGTGGTCTCCAGTGAGGAAGGGGAGGAAGAGGCCACTCTCAACGTGAAGATCTTTCGTAAGTGGTTGGGCTGGAGAAGGAAGGGTTGGGTGAGAAATGAGAGTACCCCTTACTTTCTCCTCTGTAAGGAATCCTGCCCCATAGAATCGAGGTCTCCAACCTTGGCTGCTTTAAGACTTGTGGACTTCAACTTCAGATTCTGGAATTCCAGAATCCAAATTCTGGAAGTTGAAGTCCACAAGTCTTAAAAGTGGCCAAGGTTGGAGATGTCTTCCATAGAATGGCCTGAGAAGAGATGCAACTTTTGTGATGGGTCTGTCAGTTCTTCCTCCTCCCAGAAAAGTCCAGTCTGAAACTGGAATCTGATTGAGATAAGGAAGCCCAACCTTCACTCCTGAGATGTGCATTTTCAATTAATCCATGTTTTTTTTATTAAGGTGGATGAGTTTTGTGCACTTCTTGTAGCTTCACGACAATATTTGGCTGGGCAGAACTTCCAGGATAGGGTGAAGTGAAAAGCTCTGGTGCATCCATTAGCAGCCTAGTGGTTAGCTACTTCCTCCAGGAGCTGGTTTGCAAGATTCATGGCCTCTGCTTCAGCTGAAAAGAGGAGACCTTCTCCTTATGTGCCTAACATTTTTTGGCTGCATGAATTCTGACCAGCTCGGGATTTACTCTTCCCTTTGCCTGCATCTACTTTCCAGAGAAGCTGACCTTCCAACATGCCCCCAGCCCACAGGAGTTCAAAGAAGGAGAAGATGCAGTTATTATCTGTGATATTGTCTCCTCGCTGCCTCCCACAATTATGTGGAAGCACATGGGCAGGGATGTGGTCCTGAAGAAAGACGGTAAGTGTGTGCATCTTTGGGAGTGTGTGGCTGTGCATGCATGCATTTCTTTTGAGGTGTTCAGGAAGCCCTCCACATAACTTCAGGTTCTAGCTTACTTCTGGAGAGCAAAGCACCAGAATGAGTGAAGAATGATCTGGCCAGATGTAGCTACTGAGAAGTCAATCTGAAACATCTGGGGTGCAAACTGTATGCCGAGTTCAGTAACTGTGGTTGGGTTTGATCAGACTTGGCTCTTTCCAAGAAGCTCTTTCCATTTGTGATGAAAGGAGTGTGCATGTCTCGTTACGAAGCTGGCCCAAAGTGTAGAGCTACAAGTTCCTGAGGGGCAAACTTATGTCTGTCAATTTCTTTCTTCCATTCCTTCCAGTGAGGTTTGTGGTCTTGACAAATAACTACCTCCAGATCAGAGGGATAAAGAAAAGTGACGAGGGCATGTATCGCTGCGAAGGGAGGATCTTGGCCCGGGGAGAAGTGGATTTTAGGGATATCCGGATCATCGTGAATGGTGAGCATCTTGCGTTAGAAGGCACGTGAGCTTTGGGTGCTGTACCTGGTATTATCCATCCCTTTCTGGAGTTCTGTGTCCTCTAGAAGGCTGAGGGCCACCACTCACACAGTATAGGCCAGCCTATCTCTACTCACCTATGATGATACATCTGGAGAACATCCATTTGGGAAGGAAGGTGCATTGCTAGCTGACAAATAGTTTCTTTCTGTTCCCTGATTAGAATTTGAATGCAGAGCTTTGAAATGAAATAATGGAAAGAGAAGCCATTTATTTTTATTTTAACCCCTCTGAGTTATGGACAAGCTAGAAGACAGTCATCCCATGATAATGGTTTCCAGGGCAGCCAGAAGAGATTGTCCTCAGCCACTTGCTCCTTGGCTCTGGTTGGATCTCAAACAGGTCATGTTCTTCAAGTCCCTGAGGACCCTGACAGAAATGCGCAAATGTTGTGTTGGTGTCTTCTGCTTCAATGAGTTGATAAATACCATCCCAAACATTTAGACATCTCAGTTATTCAACCTCTTCATGCTGCCTCTGCCAAACGCCACGCATGGATTGATGCTCTCTAACCGCAAGCGAAGTCATAAACGTGTGAATGGGTAGCTTTAGGACTCTGACAGCCGATCACACAAACCTGGGCAATTGAAGTGAGCATCCTTTTCAGGGGAAAACTGAACTCTAAACCTTTTATTTTCTCCTGTCATGCTCTGCATCAATTATATCTTTAAGCAGTATTAAGCAATATAACCAGTATGATCCTAACATACCTTAAAGTAACAGCTGGCTCTTTGGACACATTTCCAGGTTTGTGCATGTGCACATGTTTTTATTTTCGACAAGCACTGTAAAAAGACGGCCTATTCAGAAGATGGAGTTGACTTTTAGCCTTAATTAAAGAAAAGAATGCAGCTAGCTTTGTTTCCACCTGGAAACCACTGCTGGACTTTCTGCTTGAGGTGGGGAAAAAAAGGAAATTTTGGCTTTGGCTTTTGCTGATTAGATAGGCTTTTTGTTGTAGAAAGGGATAGTATAGATTACTATATAAAAGGAAAAAGTTGAGGCTGTAAATTATTCTCTTATTCTACCGTGCTAAAACGAGTCGGAAGTCGATGCTTTCCTATACTTTTTCCTCCTACGTTTTTCCTCCCCTTACTTTCCCATTATTTCCATTTTTTTTCTTTGTGTTTTATATTTTGATAAACAAATAAAAGTTCAATTTTTTTAAAAAAGGAGAGGGAGTTCAGAGGAACGAAGAGCAGCTGCCCTCAAATTCTGGAATAACCAGCCTGTTGGAATCGGGTTACCTTCTAGTAATCGTGCCAAGAAACGACGAACGAAGAAGAGAGGCCCACAAATGAGTCCACCACAGGGGTCTCATCCGCTCTTCTTTTGCCACGGAAGGCCTGCAGTCTGACTCTGCTTTCCTCTTTCCTTTCAGTGCCTCCCACCGTTCGCTCTCGGCAGGGGACGGTCAATGCCACTGCCAATCTCAGCCAGTCAGTCAGACTGGTGTGCGACGCTGACGGCTTCCCAGAGCCCATCATCAGCTGGACCAAGTAAGAGGGGTCTGTGTGGTGGGAGGAAGGGTGTGTGTGTGTGTTGCTCATTTATTCATTGGTATCCCATTGTTATTCTTTTTTATAAATAACTCAAGGTAGCAAACACATCCATCACGTCTTCCTCCTCTTCCTTTTTTCCCCATCACAACAACACTGTGAGGTAACCCTAAGACATCTAAAGTCACTTCCATGCCTAAGGTGAGACTGGAACTCACTGCCTCCTGGTGATTGGCCCAAAGTCATCCAGCCAGCTTTTGTAGATAAGTCAGGACTAGAATTCATGGTCTCCTGGTGATTGGCTCAAAGTCACCCAGTTGGCTTTCATGCCTAAGGCAGGACTAGAACTCACCCTCTTCTAGTGATTGGCCCAAAGTCAACCAGCCAGCTTTCATGGGTAAGGCAGGACTAGAACTCACTGTTTCCTGGTGATTGGCCCAAAGTCATCCAGCTGACTTTCATGCCTAAGGTGGGACTAGAACTCGCCATCTCCTGGTGATTGGCCCAAACCCATGCCTAGAACTTACTGTCTCCTGGTTTCTAAACTGGTGCCTTCACCACTGGACCAAACTGGCTCCCTCTTCCCATGGTACTCTTGGGTCATAGCACTACGGAGGACCAGTGATCTCAGAGCATATTTATTTATTAAATTTATGATACGACACTGGTCTCATTATCGAGTGACTCTGGGCAGTTTACAGCACTATAGCAAAGCAGCCCAGCTACTGTAATTAATGCCTTGGCCATAATTAGCTCGCATGAAAAAGGAACGGGCTGTTTTGCTCACAGAAGCTCCGTCATAACCGTAAGCCTTCCAGAGTCACAATGAGTTGGGCAATCGCTACACGACATACAGAAACCAATTGTTGTCTCGGGTAACGTCCGTTTCTGCCCATGGGCTTTCTCTCCCGCAGGGACGGAGAACTAATAGAACGAGGGGAGGATGAGGAAAAGTACGGCTTCAGTTATGACGGCTCCGAGCTGACCATCCACAGGGTGGAGAAGAATGACGAGGCCGAGTACGTGTGCATTGCCGAGAACAAAGCGGGAGAACACGACGCCACCGTCCACCTCAAAGTCTTCGGTAAGCTCTCCTCACAGCTCTTCGTTCTCTCTTTTCGTTTCCTTCAAAATCAGAGTCTCCGGAGCTTTATCTTGGATTATCTAACTAGCAAGTCAAGGATAGAATTAAGTCTGAGTATTTCAAGTAGGTCCCATTATACGTACCGACTTTGTTGTTGTTGTTGTTTTTAAAGTTTCTAGTCCTTGGTGTGTTTTTTTAAAAGATTTTTTTTTTATTTTTAAACAAACATACATACATACATACATATATACATACATACATACATATACAAACAAGACATCAAAACATAAAACCATCTTTCAGTTACAGTGTGTCAGTTGGTTATAATTTTTTGTGCTATCTTTTCATAGTCCTCACTTACAGTTTATATAAATTCTCACATTATCATTCTAATATCTAAATATTCTAATTATCATGAATATATATATTCATATATTCTAGTCCTTGGGGTTGTAAAGTTCTGAAAGGTTAAGGAGTGTGCCTAGTAAATTTGCCCAGGCTACGTAGCTTTAGTGCTGTTTCCTGATTTTTTTTTTGACAAAAACTGTGTTCGTTGGTTTAGATTTGATCCCAACAATTAGTTTAGATCCATTTGAATATGCAGAATGTGTCCACCTATGCAAATTACCTCATGTATTTTTGGATCTGATGGTACTTCTAATTCTTATAGTAGCCTATCCCCTTTAGCAATCAGGAACCTCCTTCTTAACAATGAGCTATACCAGGAGAAGGGGGTCTGTGCTCTCCGACTGTCAGATCAACGGTCTCTTTTCTGATCCTTCCTTTAGCAAAACCTCAAATCACCTTTGTGGAGAACAAAACTGCCATGGAGTTGGAAGACCAGATCATTCTGACCTGTGAGGCCTCCGGCGATCCCATCCCCTCCATCACTTGGAGGACCTCTTCCCGAAACATCAGCAGTGAAGAGAAGGTATGGCCATCTCCTAGACCTTCCTGTTCTCACCCGTCCCCCAGGTCATAGAAAACAAAGATGGAGGGGGTTTGGAAAAACAAAGCCAGGAGTTTGGATTCTCCTAGCTCTGCAGCTGTGCACGCTGAAACCAAAGCTTTGCAGGTCAGGCGTAGATCATTGCAATCTGCATTTGGCCAATATCAAAAAATAGCTCCTGAACATCTCAAAACACCCAGTTCTCTAAGGAAAGGAAGAGATAGAGTGAGTGAGAAGGAAAAGGAAGAAATAGAGAATGAAAGGAAGAAAGATTGAAGAAAGAAAAGAAGAAGGGTTGGGAAGTTAGGGAGGAAAGAAAGAGGGAAAAGGAGAAATAGAAGCATAGAGAATAAATAAGGCAGTA
>JAEANM010019697.1:0-12293 GCA_017656035.1 Myanophis thanlyinensis | reverse complement strand
GACTTGTGGACTTCAACTCCCAGAATCCCTCAGCCAGCTTTTGCTCTCAGCCAGCTTTTGCTGGCTGAGGGATTCTGAGAGTTGAAGTCCACAAGTCACAAAATGACCAAGTTTGCCCACCCCTGCTTTAGTCAATCAAGGCTGTAACATATGATACATTTTGGTAAGACAGAAGAAGTACAGACTATATTCATCACCTTTCACTGTATATTCTACTTGCAGCAGTTCCTGCTAGCTAAAGAGAGAATACAAAACAGTTGTGGCTTGTTTAGTTAGGATGCCACAAGTGAAATCAAAGCTAAAATTTATTCGAACCAGAGTTCAACTATTGTATTAGTGTCCATAATTTAGAGAAATCATGCAATTAAACACACTTTCAAGTGTTCAGTGGTGGAATTCAATTTTTTTTACTACCGGTTCTGTGGGCGTAGCTTGGTGGGCATGGCTGGGGGGGGGTGTCATGTGACTGGGTGGGCAGTTTCTGTAAGCAGGGCAATAAAGATTAGGCTAGAAACAACACCAGAATGTTTCTTTCCTGCCTTCCTTACAGGATTAACCCTATAAAGTGAAAAAAACAAAAGGAGATTTCTTCTAATTCTTTGAACTGCTTAGAAAATTTACTACCGGTTCTAGCGAACTTGCTGGAAACTGCAGAATTTCATCTCTGAATGATGTGTATACATGATTAAAATGGATTAGGTAGACTGTTGGGTCTATACTGTATATTTTTCATTGGTGGATATGTTACTTATATATTAGATAATGTGTGGTTCTCCAGAACTCTACCCCATCTTTACTTATTAGAAGTGGTAAATGGAGTGGCAGGAGAAGGGGAAACTACCAATTTAGAGTGAACCTTTTTTTTTCAAAATGTTAAATAGAACCTTTATTATAGTAATCATGTTTAAAAGTGCTCCAGTTGTTAACAAAAAAATGAATAATTAGAAACAAGAATTACTGGTGCTGTTCATGTTACATTACAGGTATTCAGTTTTGTCTTTTCATCCATTTTTTAGATATTACTTATTCTAAATATTCAGATTATATCAGTATGTCTCTGTTCTATTAGATATGCTCCATTGTTGCACAAGTATGTAGAGTATTGGGCGCTGAATACTCAATTGAAACCCACAATTCTTTAAATGTTGTTACTGTGCTGTTACTAAAAATGATTACTGTGTGCCAGTAAAAACAGTTGCAAATCAATTGGCTTATATTATTGCAATAGTCAATGAGTTGTCTATTAGATAGCAGATTTTTTTTAAGCTATTGAAAGCATTTGGGAATCTCATTATTTTTTTAATATATACAGAATGATCCATGTGCATTTGTATGATATATTTATTTTGTATGTATAAGACAAGCAATTATGTCATAAATATAAATTTAATCTGATTACTACACTTTTTATGATGGTCTAATAGTAATCGCAGCTTTTTTAAATCTTATATTGACAAGGTTTATGGAGTCGTAAACTTAAAAACAGTCAGCTCTATAGCAAAACCATGATTTATATCTTGATTCAGTCCTTCAGATTTCAGAAAATCTCAGTAGCATCATATACTTGTTAAGGGCTACTCATTTAAAGCTGTATATCTTCAGTTTCAAACTATTTTAAATGCATGGTAGTATAAGAATTTATTCTGACATGTTGCCTATGAAATCTTTTAATTGATTAACCAAAAAGAAGAGTGGCAAATTATATATTCCTATTATTTTGCATGTTTTGTAAACTGGTATTTAATTGTAATAAATTATGAATATTCCCCAAATGCCCAGATTTATATGATAGCTAAGAGCAAGTCTGTTTAGACATGGAATAAGGTATTATATGATAATTCCATTTTTTTTTGAGGCTTTGCCACAGAGATTTTTCAAAATACTGAAAAACCAAAGCTCTAAATCTTGGAAGGAATGTAAAAAGATATATGGTATTCTGCAGAAACCATATATTTGCATTGAGGACAAACAGGGTGTAAGAGATGCAGAATTAATCCTGTGACATAAAAGTTTACACCTGAGAAGCAACAAGTAAAAAGGCTTCCTCTCACAGCCCAGCCTATCTCAGAACAGCTGGCTTAACATGTCACAGCATACACAGAGACAAATGCACAAACATATAAACAAACAGACAAATAGAGTATATGCGAAAGGCATTATAGATCAAGCTATATTTAGGCTCAGAAACTTATCAGCTGGCAATACAAATGGTAAGCAAAACTGCAGAATATGGACTTCCTTCAGATCTGTAAAACAGTGTAGAGGTATGTTCTAGGACCGTGATGGTGAACCTATGGCACGGGTGCCACAGGTGGCATGCAGAGCCATCTTGCTGGGCACACAAGCGGTCGGCCAACTTACCTCCAGCTGAACATGCACATGCAATTGTGCATGCACACATGCACAATTGCAGAGACCCAGCTGGTCTTCAGGCATCCGCTGTGCATGCACATGATTGCAGCAGGAAATACAGGTGGTCCTTGGAGCTGTCCTGTACATGCACATGTGATTGCTCATGGATTGCTCGTGGATTTTGCATTGCACGTGCAAAAGCTGCATGCATGCGCACATGCAGCGCAAGTGGAGGAACCGCGCACAAGTGCGGATGGCACATGCAAAGCATGTACTTTTCGGTACTCGGTAAGTAAAAGGTTTACCACCACTGGCCTAGGACCAGTGACTCTCAAATCATATCTAGGAGAGACTTCCAAATTGAACTATGAAGTAGGAATTGCTTTATCTGATATATACTCAAGTGTACTATTTTTCCAGTTGGTAGTTAAAGTGTTGGATACCCATCAGCATGTGGAAAACTTACAGTATCTTTTTTTTAACACTACATTTTTCATGAACTATAAGGATACACTAAGAGCATCAGTTTGACATGGCCCATTCTAAGTATTCTGTGGCACTGTGAGCAACATCCTCCCAACGTAACTAAATGTGCTTGCAGTCTGACTATGCAAAAGCCTTTCCTACCATCATGTCAGATACATTTCCGTGTTCTAGCTTTTGGCCTTTCTCTTTTCCCTGTCGTTTGAAAATGCTCTCCTCTTCTCTGTTTCCTGTCCATTGGCCAGAGACAATGGAGGCGAGTTTAAGAACATAGTGTGTAATTTTATGTGGGGCTCAGTGGCTTCTTCAGCTGATGAATGGATGTGAGAAAAACAATTTATTAAACACCTAAAACAACAAAAGTCTCTGGTACCTTAAGTGCTATTGCATTTTATAGCATGCAGTTTGTAGACTATCAGATGCACAAAGCTTTAACAATATCTTCAGTTTTACAGATGTCTACATATGCATAGGCACACACATGCTCATGCACATAGTGTGGCGCAGGATTATAAACACGGAAGCCAAAAGTTGTTGCTGATAAGGCAAGCAAGCATCTTGGCATTGGATAAGCCAATTAACACATAGAGTGTGATTTTTAAAAATATCCAGGTTGAAACCTCAGGGGATAAATTGACAATGATTTGTTGTGTAGGAGATGGTGCTGGAATAGCTTATTAGAACACCAGATGTATAGCTTCATTGAAACACCACATTTTTATTCTTATTTTATTTTTGTGAAAGTACACATTAACAACTTTTAAAATGAGCTAACTAGAAGGTTAGTTCTGGAGAGTCCAGGACAGGACTATCAAGTGTTGGTTTTAGGGAGAAGCAAAGATCTGCCTAACCCAACAACTAGTTTTTCTCCCTAAATTTAAGAGTCATGAAACAGGCAACCAAAAGTTTCAAACAGGAATATCAACCAAGAAAACAGAAACAAAGAGGCATCTTGATATAATTGATTAAATAAGGTATGGGAGAAAGAAGCTGTCTTGAGTTAAATTACAAAATGTGCAGTGATTGTTTTTTACTTCTTTCTCATAACAATTCAATGGAGCATATCCACTTGTGGTTAAAAAAAATCAACAATAATTGATCTGTCGAGATAATTTGTAATTCTCCATTTGCTATTGAAGATCCTTACTGAACCATAGTTTCACCTGTTATCCTGTCCCTTACCTTCCAATAAAACCACCTGAGATTTCAAATATTATCAACATTATTTGTCACTTTCTTTACTAATAAAAATCCATTTTTGAATGTGAAACATAAGTACTACAAAAATACAGGCTTGTATTCTAGGGTCCACCTATAAGTCTAATATAACTAAGAAAAGATCTGATTATCAGTCAAAGCAAGTTTTTAAAAGAATAAATTAAAGACTTCTATGTTTGCTGCCAGATTATGTATGTGCTCACTTGAAAAAAGGCCTACTGTTTAATAGACTTCTTTTCTAGCTGTGAGAGACTGGGCAGCATTCACAGAAGGACAGATTATTTCACATACGATAATATACAGTTTTAAGTGCAGCTTTCTCTCAAATAAGTTTGCATAGGACTGGGAGGGTTTTCGTCACAATTCAAAAGATGTTTACTCAGAACTAAGGATTCCTTGTTTTTCAAGAACCATATTTCTGCTGTATTCAACATCTAATTAGAAATGATAAATTATATTTCTTGGTGTACAAGTAGTCCTTGACTTATTACCACAATTGAGCCCAAAATATATATTGCTAAGCAAGACAGTTAAGTGAGTTTTGCCCCATTTCATGAGCTTTCTTGCCACAGTTAAGTTGGTAACTGTTGTTGAGTGAATCTGGTTTCCCCATTGACTTTGCTTGTCAGAAGATCACAATAGATGATCACATGGCCCAGAATACCACAACCATCATAAATATGAGCCAGTTGCCAGGACTTCAAATTTCCATCATCTGATCATGGCAATGCTGCAATGTTCATAAATGTGAAAACTGGTCATAAGTCGCTTTTTTCAGTGTCATTGTAATTTCAAATGATCACTAAATGAATAGTTGAGGGTAAGTTGACGACTACCTGCACAGCTTTAAATATGAAATATGGTTGGGTGGTTGGTTGTTGACCTTGGATAATCTCACAAGGTTAGTCAAAGTAATTAGTACTTAAATAGGAAAGAAACAAGACAGGACTCTGGACTGGGAAGAAGGTCATGTTAAACTGCTTCTGAATTCACTATGCAAAGGTGTGACTTTATGTAGGAAGTAAGCGTGATACAAAGGAGACTTTAACTTTATCATAAACATTTTGGTATGTACCTCACTTTGTGTACAAGGTTGGTGTTAAATAAAAGTAGTAACATAAATTTGGAAGTCTGTTCAGAAATGCTGCTGAATTAAGTTGTGGACAGTGGTTCTGGTTCAACCCAGGACTTCTTGATGGTCTTGGACCTTCTGTTACATCAGCTTATAAAGTCCTTATAGGATTAATAATGTAAAAACTGTAAAAAGAACTCCAAAAATACATTTGCTTCTGAAATTTAAACTGTTTTAATTTTCAGTACTTTTTTATTAGACTAAAGAATATTTCATTTCAGTAAATATTTGCAAAGTGTCTTTTCTAATATAAAAGGGGAAAATTGTTTCATTATCTTATTTTTTTCAATCATCAAAAATATTCTTTCAATATTTCAACATTAGCACTGCGTTTATACACTTTAAGGCACAGGAAGGAAGGGTTAATTTTAGTGCTAAAAATGTGGATATAAATATATATTACAGTTAAGATAAAGCAACTAATGTGAATATTTTCTGGAAAAATATATAGACTCTTTTGATTAAAGATAATTCTCAGTGGATTTTCATTCCATTAAAATATAAACATGTTTTGAGGTTTGGAAATTGTTCCCAAATCTTTCAAGATCTGTTCTAAACAAATTGGTTTCAAGCCAATTACTTCTGGTAATGACAAATGTTTTAATTAAGCTCTGGATTGTTTTAATAATCATTTGCTTGTCGAATATTTTAAATTGAAAATGTCTAAAACTCCCACTGAGAAATTTTGCAACACTTCACAATATATAGTACTTTTGAGATATTTGAAATGGAAATTGTTCAGATGTTTTCTCTATGAACATATGTTGCTTAGAAGTTCACTAAAAATTAAGTGATAACCTACCATTAAGAAATAATGTTCTTCTCCTTGGTCAATATTCTTGACATTTTTGCCTTTCTTCAAAATAGCTTATTTTCTGAGCAAGAGGAGGAATGATTAATTTCTCCTTGATTAGTGATTGTAGACAAAATTTTCTCAGGACACCAAATTTAAATATCATCATTTTTTTTCTTTAACCATATTCAGAATTGGCTTCTCAATAGGGAAAGAAATACTTCAAGCCAATTCATGCCTAAAATTAGAAACATTTTGTTATATGATTGCTGTTATATGTAATGTAAGAGAGTTTGGTAACTCTGTTACATGATTAAAATTTGTGACCTTCCCTGCTGGCTCCCCATAAGTAGTCAATGGGGAAGCTAGTAGGAAAGGCCGGATGTCCCTCCAGTAAGTTGTTTGCACCCTCACTTAGCAACCACCACTAGTCCCACGATGCTTATGCCACCTACCGCATCATACTTGCCTGCCAGCTTGCTTACAACAACCTAGAACTTGCTTAACGACCCATAATTCTTGCTTTGGGGAGTGCTAGGATAATAATTGCTAAGCATAACATTGCTCTTTACAGCTGCATTGCTTAGCAATAGAAATTCAGCTTCCAATTTTCATTGTTAACCCAGGACTATCAATAATAAACCCAAGTAGGTTATCTCTGAGGATCTGATAGGAAGTTCAACCAAGTCCTGCATTGGATGGGTGACAAGGATCTTGCAGTCTCTTCCTGATCATCAATCCTGGGGTGTTTTTCTGGCAGAAGAGACTCTTTGATAGCAGGTGGAACGGTGACCCCAACTAGACAACCTGTGTGCTGTTGGATTATCATTTCAGAGATATTGTCTTACCTAAATAAACAGAATGGCCACAGGTGGGCAAAAAAAAAAAGTATTGGGAGAGGGAGCAACTTCTTTGTGGGAAGCTGGCACTGAGCATCAGACTTTCCTCCCTTCCTATAATTCTGTTATCTTCATAGCTGACCAACATGTTGTTGAGATAAGTTCCTGGATGTTACTAGCATTTGGATGGGGAACAACAACAAACTTACATTCAATTCTGGCATGGTTGAGTAGCTATGGATGAAGAGTTGTTTTGTGCCCAATGATTTTCTGCTGTTTGGTTCTGAATATGGTTGCAATTCTTTGTTTAGTGTACAATTTTGGACTCATAGCTGAATAGATGACAGTTGTGGGTAGAAGAATCTTCGCAGAGATTCATTTGGTGTGCCAGTTATGCACTTTTGTAGACCTTTCTTGTGATCATTCATGCCCTGATCATTTCATGTGAGTTCCTCCATTGACTTTGCTTGTCAGAAGCTGGATGGATGGTGATCACGTAATCCCAATATCATAATACATGCTAGTATCATAAATTCATGCTAGTTGTGCCTGAATTTTGATCATGACTTTGGAGAAATTGCAATGGTTGTAAGTATGAAAACACAAGTCATAAGTCACTTTTTTTTCAGTGCTGTTGTAACTTCGAACAATCACTAAATGAATGCTTGCAAGTTAAAATGGGAAATTATTCTATCCCTACGAGTGGCGCAAGTCTCAGAGAGTAGCATCAAAAAAATTGTCTCCTTGGTGGTCTTGTTGTGATATACTGCAAAGCAGCATTTTGTCTCAGATACTCTTTAATACATCTATTAAGCTACTGAATCCAGTAATAATTGGATTTTGAGCAACTGTCATCACTTGCTATTTCTTCTTGTCATCAAAATCAGAGGGGTTAATCCAGTGCTTGAAAACAGTGGCAGACATGTGGGCTAGAAATGTGCACAAGTATTTCCAAAATTTTCTACAGAAAATGTGCTCTTTCAGTCAGGTTTGACCATTTGAGAATGAGGTGATTTGTTTTCAGACAACTAAAAAAAACAGGAAGTAAGAATTTCATAGATTTCCCTGACTGGTTCCAATAATTCAAAAAGAGAGAAAGGATCATCTAGAGCAGGGGTCTCCAACCTTGGCAACTTTAAGCTTAGCGGATTTCAATTCCTAGAATTCTGGGTGTTGAAGTCCTCCAGGCTTAAAGTTGCCAAGGTTGGAGACCCCTGCTCTAGATAAGCTCCAGACGAATGAGAGAAAGAAGCATCTCTTTTTCTTCCAGGTAGCCCCCAAGTGGCCAGACTAAATAGTATTCTAAAGATTCCCACTGTCGCAAACTGGACCTATCTCAATATTCCATTTTTTTCCCTTGGTAGGCTAGAAGTATATCACACTTTCATGTTCTTTTATTGCCTATTGCTTTCCATTCAGGAATTTTTTTCCACCTTATACCAAAGCTTGAAGGCTTTTTAAGATAGTATCCACACCTCTTAAAATAGGGCTCCCAATCCATGACCCATGGCCACTACCAGATCTTGAACTGTTCAGAACTGGGAAGCAGAAGTGATGGGCAAGCATGCACACTCACATCCCCACTTCGTGAGCAGCAAGCAAGTGCACACATGCGCGCTTGCCCGCCACTCACTGGAACCTTCCTCTCCTCTCCCATTGGTCTGCAAAGCCAGAAATGGTGTCTTAAAATATGCTAGAATTTTTTCCCCACATTTAAATAATATAACCCAAATATTTTTGCCTAGTATAGATACCAAGATGAACATGCTAACATTTTCTCTGAAGAAATAGGTTGCTTCTGGGTTTATCAATATAATGAGTATAATCTCGGATCCATTTCTAAGTAAGGATACCTTGGCCATAGTGATATAGGCATTATTAATATCAAAACTGGATTACTATAGTGAGCTAGTATAGATGGCAGAATCAGGACATCAGTGGATGCTTTAATATCCATATATAATACTTTGATAAAAGTATATGATTGTCACTCATCTAGATTTCTGATACTGATATTGATATTAGTATATAAACTTCTAAAACATCCATCCATCCAACCAACCAACTAACAGAAAAATAAATCCAATTTCTGGCCATCATAAGAGAATCAGATTTTTCTCTTTTTCATTGATTGATTGATTTGATATGGCCATCCATTACAAACATATGAGTTAAGATAGTTGACAATGAATAAAACATTGAGATAAAACATCACAAAACAATAAACAACAAATATAGGAGATGTGATAAAACCAATAAGTTAGTCAAAATAAGATACAAGCTCAACTACACAACCTGGATTCCAGGCTCGGCAACAAAACCAGTTTTTAAAGGCCTTAGAGAAAGCCAGTAGAGCTGGGGATGTCTACTCTCTAGAGAACTGTGCTTCAGAAGGTGAGCATCACAATAGAAGGTGTCTCCTCTGGGAACCCATCAGACACAAACACACACATGGTGAGAAATGGTAGCAGGGAGAATGGAAACTTACTTCCCTGACCCCTAATTCCAAATTCAGACTAGTTTTACAGCCTAATTCAGAGAGCTGCCCTGGAAATGAAATTGTAGGTATCTCTATATTTTCTAAAGCTTTTATGGAAATCTAGTCTGGATAACTGGCAGTTAGTTGAGGGTGTTTAGCCCTGCATGTGGAAACCCTTACAATCTTCATAGAAGAGAACACCTTAAATCTCCTGAGAACTCTAAAGTAATGAGTCATAACTAAATAAAGGGCTATATTATCCTTCTGTACGGATCATATAGTGTTTCTGCTATCATTACCATATATACATATATATGTCTCTTTCCGTGTATTCTATAATTAAAAAAACTTTTAGTTTCAGATGATAGTATTAAACTAATTGCAGTTTCATGTGTTTTAAAAAGGTAGCAAATAGGAATCTAAGTGTTTAATACCATAATATAGCTTAGCATAAGCTGTAAAGACTTTGCTAAGCTTAGACCACTTAAAAGTAATGGTCTCTTCACCCACAGTTTATATTACATGCTCCTGGTCAGATTTTAAACTGAAAAGGGATAGTTCCAACAGAAATTCAAACAGAATAACAGAATAACATTGCATTTTATAATACAAAGATGCCTCTGATGAAACGTTACAACAAAGCATGTTACAAAACGTTACAATATTTTTAAAACTTGAGCTGCTATCCCAGGCTTGCTTCCATCTTGTGATTAGCTAGATTTTTCTCCAGCCCAAGTCTTACAGCCCCACTATGCAGGTAGTCCTCAACTTACAATCATTCGTTTAGTGAATGCTGGCCGTTACAATGGCACTGAAAATAGTGACTTTTGACCGTTGTTCACATTTACGATTGTTGCAGCATTCCCATGGTCATGTGATCAAAATTTAGATGCTTGGCAATTGACTCACATTTATGATGTTGCAGTGACCCAGTCATGTGATCACCTTTTGCGACCTTCTGAAAAGTAAAGTCAATGGGGAGGGCAAATTCACTTAACAACCATGTTACTAACTTAACTGCTGCAGTGATTCACTTTACAAAGGAAAGATCGGAAAATGATGCACAATTCACTTAACAACTGTCTCACTTAACAATAGAAATTTGGGGGTCAATTGTGTCATAGGTTGAGGACTACCTGTAAATAGAAATATGAATGTGTTCTTTCTCACATTGATAATGGACTTGCAGTTACCAGACCAGTAAACAAATGAAGACTGCCCCATATTCAGAAAGAAGTGACTTTATGTTCCTTTACACTGGAGGGATAAAATGGGAGGAAACCGACTTGGATTTTGCTGCAGTAAATTTCCTATAAAAACACATCTCATATGAAAAGGGATACTTATATTATTAGCACATCCTTCCTTCTAATTCATATTATTGATCAAAGCTCCTAAATCAGGGGTGTCAAAGTGAAGGGCTGGATCCAGCCCATGCAATGCTTAGATCTTAGATGGCCTGCGGGGCCATCCTGGAAACAGCAAAGAACCAGCCTGCAGTGCCTCTGCCAGCAAAGGCAGCCCTCCTGAGCTACATTTTTGATGGCAGAAGTTTGCAAGAAGCTGTTGCACCCAAAAATGGAGCTCGGCAGCCCAGGGATAGAATCCAACCAGTTTTGCTACTGGTTCAGTATGCGCACATGTGCGCCAAACGCACTGCAGTGCGGCTCTTTAAACTGCTTTTAGAGGCTCCAGAGGCAGCGGGGATCATCAGGAAGGCTCCGTAGATGCACCAAACAGCTGATTCATGTAAGTAAGGAAAAAAATTAAGCTCATATAAGGAAGGATAAGGGCAGGGGCGAGTGGGTGGGGCCAATTTCAAATCTCTACTACCGGTTCAGGCGATGTGTTGCAATCTGGCTAAATTACACCACTGTGGCAGCCTGTTTTCTCTGGCAGAACACTTGGACCACCACAGATGCTCCCAACACTACTGAGGTTGAGCTGGCCATACCCACCTTGGCCACATCCACCCTGCCCCTCTGAGGTCAAACACAACCCTGATGCGGCCCTCAATGAAATCAAATTCGACACTCCTGTCCTAGATTGTACAAGAGATTGTCCTGTCCCTGAGCAACAGCCACTTCAGTAGTAACAAACACTGATTCACATATTTCCTACGGAAAGGAGAATAAATATATTGTGTATATATTGTCTATATTCACAATATTTTCTGTAAACTTTATCTGCTCATTTTATAACATACATGAATGAAAGAATGAATGAATGAATGAATGAATCCAGGGCAAAAGCTGTAGCTAAAGACAAAATTCTCTAGGTGTATTCCCAGTGAGAGCAGTTACGAGCTACAGTTTTACAGCCAGGTGCCCCCCCTTTTATTAGCAGTTTCAATCCTGTACAGAAAGTATAAAACAGAAATGGTGTGCTTCAACCTTGAGGCAAACTGCTTATTTAGGTGGAGAAAATCAAGCCAAATTGTTATTTTCAGGGATTGTGAAAGTAACTAGAAGGATTAAGTCTTTAATTGGGGAGGCACTTAAATAGTATTAATTAACAAGCAAAATAACTAGCTAGAAGGGAGAACAGTTTAATAGGCATTTTGAAACTAATCTGAAATTGGTTGGAAGGTTGATGGAACTTTCATAAAGTTGCCTGAGAAACCTGCTACAAACCTGGAGCCAATAAAACAAAAGTCCTGGTGAATAGAAAAAAGGGCTTGTTCTATTTCAACTTAAGAAATGGAAGGTTTTCCAAAAATTTTTGCAAAGCCACATAGTGCCTATGGTGAAAGTTGCTAATACATTGCAGAAATACTGGAAGTCATCGAAAGCCAACAATATCTTCTGCCTGAAATTCTCTAGACTGAATTTGCATCTTAAAAAACTTTAAAAAAAAAACCCTGCAAAATTCAATCCCACACCTTTTGATGACCTTATAGTAGCTGCTGAACCTCCAAGCATTGACTGTACCCAATTAAACTGGATCACTCTGAACGTATATGTCTATTCTCTCTCTCCCCCCCCCCCCCCCCCAAAT
>JAEANM010019695.1:0-12294 GCA_017656035.1 Myanophis thanlyinensis | reverse complement strand
ATTGACAAACTGCTTGTCTCCAAGCATATCATATATGGTATGCTGTCTCCCAGCACACCATATATGGGTACAGAACAAATAGCAAAATTATATTCAAAAGGTTTTCAAATGACTACAACAGTGGTCGAGAACCTTTTAGTTACCGAGTGCCAAAAAGTACACGCTTTGTGCATGCCATCCGCACTTGCGTGCGGCTCCTCCATGTGTGCTGCATGTGCAACCACACCATCTGTGTATCCATGCAGCTTTTGGACATGCAATGCACATGCACTGCACGCAGGCACACACACACATGAGCAATCACTTGTGCATGCGCAGGAGAGTGCCAAAGACCAGCTGGATTTCCTGCTGCAATCGCGCACATGCACAGCAGTGGCCTAAAGACCAGCTGGGTCTCTGCAAATGCGTGTAAGTGCGATTGCATGTGCATGCTCAGCTGGACGTAAGTTGGCCGACAGCTTGTGTGCCCAGCAAGATGGCTCTGTGTGCCATCTGTGGCACCCATGCCATAGTTTCGCCAGCACTGGACTACAACAATAGTATGCCATGAAACTGTTGATGGTTGAGTGTAAATGAAGAATTTATACAAACACCCAAACACTGGTAGCACTATGAGCATTATGCTAAATAATTCATAAAGGAAAAGATGCCTTGATGTCACATGGGAATAAAAAGGTTAAACAGGAGTCAGTCAGAAGTTGGCAAGAATTCATTCTATCCTAAACAGACTTCTCTCACTTGTTTTTAAGTGGAAGTGAAGTGAATTTACTTCCTGATGCAATAACAAGGATAGGGAAGAATTCTGATCATGTAAAAAAGGAAGGCAAGAGAGTTTTTAAATGGAAAAACGAATCAGCATTTGTTAGATGGGAAAATCATTAAAAATTATTTTATGATCTTCCCATCTAAAAATGCTGATATAATACAAACATCTATTCAAACTAGAAGCTGTCCAGAAAACACAGAGGAGACTTACTGTATTAAAAGAGAAGAATCTGCAAACAGAGAAAAGAAGTGTGAGAAATCTCAGCAGTTCCTTCTTTGGCCCTTCTGGTCCAGATATAGCGATGACTATATGTTGTTGCAAAAGGGTGGACAAAACCTGGTCTCAGAAAATGAAGATAATAGAAAAATATGGATTGTCCTAATATATCAATGTTTGTATTAGCCTTTTAAAATGAATGAGCCAAAATCAAGTTCAAAAAAATTGTGCTACTAGTATATACATATCCTTGGAAATTTCTAGATCTTGTCTTCCCAAACAAAAGGTAAACTTAATTGAAGACTAAATTTATATATTTTATTCTGCACTTCAATATTATAGAATCCCAAGAACAATGTACACTAAAAGTACAAGAAATGTATAATGTGTGTTCCTTCAATTACAATGACATGGTCCAAAGTAATGCAGGTGAGTTCCTATTCTGCTTTGTACAAATCAACATCTACCTGGCAGCAGAGAGGGTGGGGGGGAATTCCTGCTAGGTAAGTTATTGTATCACTAACTTCTCTAAATGGTGACAGGCTAGTGGGTATTTTATGAAAAAGCCAGGTGCTGCAACTGTGATTCAGGTGAAGTGTTGATAGCAGGTGTTCCAGTGTTTTGATCCCTAGTTAAAGCAATATTATTTTCAACCCAGGATTATACGATAGAAAAAGAGGAGCCAGGTGGAAGAGCTTTCTCTCAGGAGAACACTGCAGTCTTGTAAATATAATTGAGACTCTATTGCATCTGGATATAATGAAGTATATCCTCTACTCCCTTAATATCAGCCACTGCTGCTAACAATCTGCAATAACGCTCCTTTCTCGAACAGATTTTTTTAAAGGCTTAGTGGATGACGCAGGACGGAATGGTGCTCGGGGAGCAATTGGTACAAAAACCAGAGGCAGCTGGCCATGCTATAAAAAGGCAGGATTCATAAAAACCATAACTGTTTGTGCAGTTTTCCAATGCATTATATAATAGATTGCAATCTTATTCTTGCAAACTATCTTTTGTTGCCATTTAGGTGACAAAGTGCAGGCATTCCATGCAGAGCAGTCTCATTAATAATAATGGAAAAATCTATATCTTTTAAAGTCATTTATCAGCATTTTTTTTTACAGTGGGATGTATAGTGTTAATCTGCTTTGCTAGCAAAAGTTTTACTATTAAAACTAGCCTAGTCCTAGGGTATAAATCATTGGAAATGAAAAATTAGCATCCTGTGCTTATTTTTAGATAAGATACGGTACAGAGAAGATGAACAACATTAACATATGGGTTACAATAAAATTAGAGTGTTTTAATCTTCCTTTTCCACTTCTGTTACAACTGTTTGTAAGAAACCCTACTTCAAATGGGGCAGCTGATGAACTAAAGCAGTGGTACACCTCGGTTTTTCTGCAGGGAATAATACACCTTAAAAAAATAAAGGGTTAAGCAAACGGAAAAGGCAGGGCTGGCTAAAGAGATTTTCTTGCCAGAAGCAGACTGGGGTGTCCCTATTGAGTCCATTCAAGGTACAGCCAAGTTATTTTGACCATAAGGTAGAAAATGTCATAATCTGTGTTTGGCAGTAAGAACAAACAGCAATTCTCCTACATGACACTCGGAGTCTGCTGTTATAGGCCACTTCACTCTGCCTGGTGATAAAACAAGTCTATATTGAAGTAACATGATGGCCTCTTTGGGGGAAAAATTGAATACACTTCTTTTATGTTTGCCAGATGATCTCCCTTGGCAGGATAGTTTCCTACAGGCATCTAGACAACATTAGACCAGATCTAAACAGTGCCGCCAGGCCTTGACATAGGAAGTGAGGTGTAATGTTGCTATGTGTGTTGGTTGCTTTACTTTTATCTTTTATGCGTACCATTAATCCCTAGCAGCTAAATGGGATCTCTGGGTGGGCGTGTATACTTTACTTTTGATTGCCCTGTGAAACATACTGTAGGTAGAGATTTGCTTATTTGTCTTTTGTTTCCATAGCACGACTAAGTAACAAAATTCCTCTGCTTGGATAAGTTAATTATTCCCTTCCCAGGTTCAGACAATTTCAGGCAAATAAAAAGAAGCAGAGTTACATGGCCTCAGTAAAATTAGTCTATTAGGCAGCTGCTGCAAATGGGTATCTGTTAAGGTGCATAGAACTAGCATAGCATTTATCTACTGCACATGAAAACTCAACAATTACACACACGTTATTTATACAGCAAATATCTAAAAATATATGGTATGGTGTGTTACATAATATGGATGTAATATTATAAACTTGGCACAAATCAAACTTAAATCTTATTGAGGTATCCTAGATTGTTATATTCAGTAGGGCTTTAGCACACCTGTCTCTTTATTGGGGATAGAGGTTGCAATGCTGATTGAACTAAAAGTGCTTAAATTGTTTTTATTGTTGATTATTAGTGAGAGGAACTGAAAGAAGTTTGGGATCAAGAAAATGACATGCAGGGATCTAAATTCTGCACTTAAGCACAAAGCCAGTTAAAAGCCCTTGGAGGTGAAGCATAATTTGTCACTAAATCACAGTAATGCTTTCGGTTTCACAATTTTTTTCTTATGGAAGTTAGATAAAAGATGTCCTTAACATTGATTGTATGTTGTGCATTAACTGTGCAAGAAAAGCTGGAATCTACGTATTACATGAATTATTTAGTTTAAGGAAAGTTGCACTTTTATGTTACTTCTGATAATGGAAAAGGAAAAACACATATCTGTGTCTTGAAGCCTTCATCCGCCACAAATGTAAACCTTTTTCAGCAATGCCTCTGACATTTGAATTACCATGAAAGTTCCAAGTGTATCTTTACCTCCATAAGGAATAGAAACTTCTTTAAAGAACAACCCTAAAGCTAACGTTTAAAAAACTGTTTCCAAATTATGTGTTTATATACAGAACCATTTACATAAAGTGGCTACCTTATGATTAACTTCAGATTCCTATTGAAGAAATGTATTTGGATTACTATAACATATGAAAAAAAAAATTAACTTGTAGAGCCCAATGTCTGTCCCCAATGACTCTGCCTGTCCCACCAGCTTTTCTCTGTGCAAGTCCACAGAGTTGGTGTTATGAGCTCCCAGTGTTAGCCATCACTAATATTGAGCTTCCACATTATAAATTGGTTGCTGCCAGAGGTGAAATTCAGCAGGTTGTAGCAGGTTTGCTAGAACTGGTAGTACATTTTCTAAGCAGTTCGGAGAACTGGTTGTTAGAAGAAATCTTTTGTTTTTTTTCCAATTTACAGGGATAATCCTGTAAGGAAGGCAGAAAAAAAACATTCTGGTGTTTTTATAGTCTAATCTTTATTGCCCTGCTTACAGAAACTGCCCACCCAGTCACAGGAGCCCCCCAGCCACGCCCACCAAGCCCCGCCCACAGAACCAGTAGTAAAAAAAATGAATTCCTCTACTGGTTGCAGCCCTTCTAAAGCACATTGAAATAGTCTAACCAAGTGGTAATGAACATATATATTAAGATAGGTAGGGTAAGTAAGTAAGATCACAATTGATGTTATACCTAAAACTATAGGCAACAGCTCATCTAGCTTTGAGTGTTGTTCAATAGCAATAGCACTTAGAACTTGTAAAGCACTATGGAGTTGTATATAACACTGAGTAGTTTACAAATGTCAGCATATTGGCCTTCCACTCCTGACAAATTAGGTCCTCATTTTACTGACCTCAAAAGGATGGCAGGCTGAGCCAACCTCTGCCCACCTGGCTGTGGGCAGAGTTATCCTGCAATACTGCATTCTAACAATGGCTCCTGTACAGTTCAAACCTATACTGTGAACCCAGAAGGACTCCCAAATAGCCAAACATCTCCTTCACAGCTATTCCCTGCCCATACAGCCAATATATAATCCAGCGTAAACAGTATATGTAGTCCTCATTTATTGGCCACTTCTTCAATTTAAAGTTGTGATATCACTAAAGTAGTAGTACTTACAACTGGTTCTTGAAGTTCTGGCCATTGTAGTACCCTCATGGACACATGATTGTAATTTGGATGCTCGGTAACTGGTTCACACTATAGTTACAGCATCCCATGTCCCATGATCATTATTTGCAACCATCCCTGACAAATTCCCATAAGCAAAGTCAGCATAAGTGTCCTTATCACTCTGATAAGATACACATTTCACTGCATTTCATACCATGTATGACTGTGCATGTGATGAATAAAATTTGATTTGATTTGATTGATTTCCCTGCCCTTTCTGAAGTTGTGCCCTGCCACATCATCCACCCTGGTCTTTTTGTGATCACACACAACCTCATCAGGTCTTCTAAGCCCTCTCCCAGCTTGTCCTTTCCCCACCCCACTCCTCCACATGCTCCTTATCTGGCAGTCTCTTCCCACTTAACAACCTGCATTCTTGGGGTTATGGCAAGACAGTGATTGGCATTGGTTTATTACCACATTTCTTAGCAAAGGCAGCTATGATCCTAATTAAAGGATCCATTAAAGACCCATTTGTTCCAACAGGCCGGTCTGGCCGAACATTAATTTTGGGGGTTAATTGGATTTTTTTAAAAATTTAAATTTTATATAATTTTAAATTCTTAATTTTTTAATTTATATTTTAAATTTATCTCTGTATTTTAGTTCATTGTACACCGGCCCGAGTCCCTCAGGAGAGGGGCGGTCAAGAAGTCTAATAATAAACTAATAAACTAAACTAATTGTCATTGTAAACTGACGACTTTCTGTTACTCCGTCTCACTTGGGTTGAATTTCAGCCTCCAACCTAGACAGCATTCTAACAACTACTCTAAAGTTATCAGTCAAAAAAGGTCTCCAATAGCATTGTCCTTATTACCATTATGGACTCTGCCCATGTGTCATCAGAGCTTCAGTAAACCTACATAGTTGGCCAAATGCTGTGCAATTGGTCACAGCTGCCAAGTTGAAGATCTTCCTGTTGATTTCCCCCCCCCCCCAGGAAAAACTTTGTTGCCATAAATAAACAACAGCTGCCAACCCAACAAAGGAGGAAAAACATGCTCTGCTTCCCGTATCGCCATGGTGTTGGCCAAAACATGGGCATGCATCTGTGCTCAGTTAGATTCACTTCTCGTCTTCCTTCATTGGTGCTCCAGGCCTTATTTCTGGTGCTTTATTTTAATCAATTATATTCATTATCGTGGCATGCTATATTAGAAGCTATTTTACTACTGCCCAATATAGGATTTTGCCCTGAGACATAATGGAAGTGGTCTTATTGTTGCCTGCACTGTTGCCAAACTAATATTCACTATATACTATATTTATAGCACAGGCAAAGGAACTTTTAGAAATTGGTGACCAGTAAGGTGATGCATGGAACAATTATATTCCTGCAAATGTCTGAAGGCCTCAAGCCCTTTATCATTGATCTGGCACCTGCCACATGAAAGTTACTTTGACAATTCCAGCACTAGTTTCCTAACAATCTGCTCATCAGAGAGATGAATTTTTCCAGGTAAAGAATCTCCAATATTACAATTTCATTCTTGCTTTATATTCTGCTTAAATGCAGAGACAAGGCTGAAATTGACAGCCATTAAATAAGTAAAACTCCCAAAAGGCAACTAAATGAAAGCTCTGTTTGGGTAAAGGTTTATTCCAATAATTTATTAACAGAGAATGCCAGAATATAGCCCTCAAGCTTAGTCCATTGTGAGTTACAGTCACATTTAAAAACTGAACATCATAGTAATGTCCTATTTTAGTCTTTTCCTAATTCTTATTCATTTTAATGTAGCTTGCCCAAGAGAAGTTGTGGAATGTGCTGAAGGCAATTCTAAACGCCTGAATGTACTGTCAAATATGCATTCGTGGTTTGTGTGGCAGAATACATACATGAGTACAGAATACATACATACATTTGTGTGGCAGAATACATGAGATTTGGACCATTACTGACCTCCGAGCTTTCCGACATGCATTGAAAACCCATCTCTTCCAGCTAGCCGGCCTGGCCTGACACCTCAGGGTTATTTTAATATGTTAGTATAATTTTAAATTGTATATTTTAACTTAATCTATTTTAATTTTTAATTGTAATATTTTTAACTATCAGCTTATCTAATTATTTTAATTGGCTTTTTAGATTCTTCCTATGTGTGTTTTTACTTGCTGTATACCGCCCTGAGTCCCTTGGGAGAGGGGGCGGTATATAAATTCAAATAAATAAATAAATAAATTCTCTGAGAATTTTGGGGTAAGCGCATTTTAATTCTTTTACAAGTAGTCCTCACAATCATTCATTTAGTGACTGTTCAAAGTTACAGTGGCACTGAAAAGTGACTTACGACTGGTCCTCATACTTATGACCTTATGAGCATCTCCACAGTCACATAATCAAAATTCAGATGCTTGGCAACCAACATGTATTCGTGATTCCATCCCAGGTTCATGTGATTACTTTCGTGACTTTCCCAGCCAGCTTCCAAAAAACGAAGTCAGTGTTATAAAATGGGGCACAAGTCACTTAACAACTACTTTGCTTAGCAAAGGAAAATTTTGTGCCAATTTGAGTCGTAAGTGTAGGATTATGTATGTGTGGTTTCAACAGATTGCTTATGTGCATTAAATTAAAAAGAATCAGAAGGTAATACTGGTAGAAGCATAACATTAAATGACCAGGGTTTGGTCATATAAAGGGATAAAGGAATTTCTTAGAAGTTGTCATTAGAGGGAGCTGTTAGGTCCTTAGAAAGAAAGAAAGATGAGAAGTTTAAAGCAAATGAAACAGTGAATTTAATGACCATGTAGAGAAAGATTGTGACTGAATGAGTTTTGGATAAACTATTGGTGCCATGTGATCATTATTCAGTTTATATAGTTCAAAAGCATGACAGAACAGTTCAAATGTAATAGATTTCCAAAGACAGATCAGATGAAAATAGTGATGGCAGAAGATAAAAACAATGACAGCTTTAAAAAATACCTCAGGTACCATTCAATGCACCAGCAAATAGACTTTATAGGATATCTAATTCACAGCAACCTTGGTGTCAAGAGAACGTACAGCAATTTTTGTAAGTTGATGTTATCAAGGCAAAGGCTCTTGAAGCTTAACCTATTTGCAGTTGGCAAAGAATCCCACACAGAGGTGGAAAATAATGTGATAGAAAACGCCAATATTGCTTTCTGAGCATGGAAATTAACTAGGAACAATTAAATCTTTTAACCAAGAGTGACACATTTCCCAGAGATCAGTTCATGCAGCCATTAAATGAGAGTAAGCCAGGTATTTATGACTGGCATATCATCCATTCAGCCAAAGGCCTATGCTTCCCAAAAATGGCATCAGTTACAGTCAGATAAGTTATTCACTAAGAAAGGTCAGCCTCCCTCAAATTTTTGGTGATCAAATGGACACATTTATGTTGGTTTCTTGGCTGTAATATAGAAGTGGCCTGCCAATGCCTTTTTTTGGAGGGTATGGATTAGTTGTCCTGGAGGGAGATAATAACCATTTGTGGCTAGGTTGCCTTTGCTAAAGTTGATGGAAGGCACTGTGAACTATTGCCTGCAATTTTGGATCTAAAAGTGTCACAGATACATATTCATTCTTGAGAAGCAGTAGAAATGCAATTACACCCACAACAATCAATAAACTTCTTTGATGTAATAAGCTTTAAGAAGTTGCATTTCATATGCCTTGATAATTTATTACTATTCAAAGTGAGTAGGTATGAATTAATTTATTTCTATGCAATCTCATTTATCTGGGAATAAGTCTTCTGCATAAAGAATTCCAATGTTACTTTACTTTTACATCAGCTTTTTAATTTTTTTTTTAAAGTGGGGCAGGGAGAGTACTGGAACAGTTTATTCTATAAGTATTCAGTTCATGGTCAGCATTTCCAACTTTATCTTCCCACAAAATATATTAATGAAATCACTTTAACTGTGCCTCAAATTAATAAGAACCAAACTGGTAGAGTTCCTAATTTTTATCACTTTAAAAGCTGACATTTTAACATTTATCCTGCAGACCTCTTATTTTAAAAGCATTCCTTTGAGATCTGTAGCATTGCACTGCAATAACATAACATTTGAAACTTTTTAGATAATCTTTCACATTGCCTATTTTTTGTGCTTGCTATTTCATTTCCCAAACATGATATGAAAGAATAGTTGTTTATTGCATTGGTGTCCCTTTTTTATTTGCAGAAGTGTGTTTACCCCCTCTACAGGCTGTGGGTGATGATGCAAGGGAAATATTCTCCATTATTTCCAACGCTTAAGAAACATCTGCAGTTGTTACTGCCTTTCTTTTTGGGGGGTGGGGGGGAGAAGGAAAGATGCCCTAATGAATAAATCGTTCAAATAGGCCTTGAGCAGCAATGACCTTGAATTCTAGTGAATTACTCATCTTCTTAGAAGCACAATTTCCAGCCGTTAAAAAATCAAGTCTGAATGGTATTGCAAGTGTAATATCAGAAGCCAGAAATATCTCTGATTGCATGTTCAATTGCAAAAAATATGCCTTTAATGCTCCCCATCTTTCGCAGAAGCAGAGTAAGAACACATCCACATGTTTTGTTCATGCAACTTAAGTTTATTATAGAATGAAACATAAGCATAGAATAATTTAGATTTCATAAACAGAATGTACAACAGTAACAATAAATCTCCTTTTGATAAATAGCTACCAGTGGCAAGATCCATGCTAAACAGCTGTACCCAACACCTTTGGATACATGAATTTTTCTCTTAACAGACCCTTGTCTTGCCAATATGATTATGTGGGGTTAGTATTTAGATGGGAGATTACTAAGAAATTGCCGAATTTTCTGGCTAGATAGGGAGATGTAAACTGTTTCCATATTGTTGCTAGAGTAATTTCATAGATTTATTCAGAGAAGTCACAAGAAATTCACCTTTACACTTTACCTTTTGTCATGTCATAAATACCTTTAGGTGGTTTTCAAAATAAACACACACAGGAGTGCTGAGCAGAAAGAGTACGATTTTAGACTGGTAGTTTGAAAACTCTGCATTATTTTAACAATTAAAAATTTATTGTAATATCTTGAACATAATATTCCTTCAAGGCAGTGCCCAAGATAAAATGCAGCACAAAAATGTATTAAATAATTAATCTAAACCATCTGCACCTATTTTATGTTCTTCTACTTAAACTATGCACACACATAATGTTCGAACACTGTGCTACTGTCTAGATGTTGTTTTGCAAACCTGAACACTTACTTTTAGAAATAAAAAAAAAATATGAAACATAATTTGGACAGCTGAAATTGAAGTATGAAATAGCACTGACATTTTCAAATATATTGCTTTTTGGAATACTTCAAGGTTTGGATTCATGAATTTCAATTTCAGTTGAAATTGAATAGTAACAAAATAGAAAAGTTAGCCACTTGTATCCTTACCATTAAGGAAATAATGGGGCAATTACGTCTCTTCATTATTTTCTATGACAGTTGACAAGAGTAGCAAGTCTTTAGGAATTTAGATATATTTTAATGTTGCTATTTTTGTGGACATTAAGGATAGCTGCTGAACATTATTTCATTGTTGTCAGAAAAAATGCAAAGATGGACAGCTACGTACAATTCCAGAATGCAAGGAATATATAAACCTCAAGAATAAAATGTTCTATAAATGTTCTATATGTTCTGGTCTACAGCAACATTAAACTGTTTTTCTCTCTCACGACCCTTCTCACTTTTAAAAATGAGAAGGATTGCAAAAGTGCTTTTGTTTTGCTATTTACCATATTCAAAATTAAAATCAATGCATTTGCTGCTATTGTTTTTCATAATTATTTGCTGAGATTTTAATATAGTACTGTTTTTCATCATAAAATGGGAAATAATTTTGATTTCCCTGTAATAATTTCTTGGGAATCCCCTAGGGGTCTTTAACCACACTTTTAACAAACACTGAACTACAGTGGTTCAATGAATGTGGCAACACACAAATATGGCACATAAATGCTGTACTGCTTATTAAACACTGGAATACCAGTAATATTTCATCTCTAGATGTGAAGCACTAAAACATGTTGTTACAGTGATATATTAACTTTCAGTCTCAATTTACTTGGGAATGAGCAATTTAAATGCACTTTATTAATAAGGTAAATAGCCTGGAAGATAGGATATCAAAAAGACACACACCTCTGTGTAGTGGCAACACGGAAGAAACATTGTTATTTCAAGGTGTTAGGAAATATTTTGATTTTCTTTCATCTTAATAAAAGTCTACAAGTTTAGAGCCAGCCTGAGCTAGCCTGCTTATTTTCCACTTTTGCTTTCTGAACGAAGTGGCGGAGGAATCTTCACATAACTTCAAAGCTTTTCTCACTGTGAAAATCTCAAGATTTTCGATTGTCATCCTCAAGGTCATATGCCAGCCAGTCAAGGTCAGGTCTCACAGTCTTCTGAACAGAGCAGGGCCATGAAGCTATGGCACCAGATTTTGATAAAACTGTAGGATTGCTATTAGGGGGAAGCACCTGAATCAGAAGCTAGCCTTAGGTAATGTTGACAAATTGGCCACCCATTCAGTCATACCTGCTGTCTTTATTAAGGAGCTCCTGAAAGAGATTTGGATATTATCTAGCCCAATGCATGCTTTTTATGTTATGCTTCTTAACTCTGTTCAAGCTAATACTAAAGCTTAAAATCACTTTATTCACTGGCGTGCTTATTGTCACTGGATCCAAAAGAACCATTTGCCTGGTTCATTTGCCTAATCACTGCCCTGACACTTGGCAAAACACACTATCAGGTCATTTCTGAATAAACTTTTTTTTTTTAAAAAAAAATTCCTTTTGGGTTCTTTATTACTATATTTATAATATAACTTGTACATTGCAAGAGGCTAAAAACTAAAAGTAACATTTTGAAAAATAAAAATGTTTTATATTAACCAGTTTGACCTATCTGGATGATGAACATAAAAAAACAGAAAATGTTCTGTGATAGTGCCACATATCTGTATCTGAATACCTTCTTCTGGAAAACATGTCAAGCCCATTGCTAGATTTTAAGGAATCCATAAGTACTTGCACTGCAGCCTACATTGGGGAATTATATAGAGCTGTGCTTTATCAAATACTGATTGGCTACTGTAATTTCTAAACTTTGTTTTAATGCTACCCTATCTTACTGATATTTAAAACTATTGAATGCGTCTACTCATGGTTGCATTTTGCTATTGCTTTTGAATACATTTGCTTCTCTATTGGAGTAGATACACACATTGCTATTGCCAATGTGTGCAACAGCAATAGCAAAATAAAGAAGCATTTATAAATAATGAAGTT
>JAEANM010019694.1:0-12294 GCA_017656035.1 Myanophis thanlyinensis | reverse complement strand
GAGAGAGAGAGAGAGTACAGGCGAAACTATTGTTATCTGCTGTTGCCTGTAGCCAAGGAAATGATGCTTTTAGAAAGCAAAATCCAGTTTATTGAAGGAAGTCTGAAGTAGAAGTAATGGAAGACGTTAATCTCTTGGAATACAACCTCTGTAACTGGTCTTTCCTGGAATTTCAGAATTTATGTTACTGACATGTTTCTCCTTGGAAGGGTGAACAAGACAGAAAAAGATCAGCTATATTTTTCTTAACCAATAGGGAAGTCTTCCTTATGAAATGGGAAAAGCAGGGAATAATGGTGTAAGGTGGAGTTCTTGATGTTACAGGAAACTGAAACTGAGCATAGTCAAATATGTACCTTGGTCTTCATGAAAGGGGGTATAAGTAGATCTGGAGCAATGATCAATAGGTTTCCTTTGTAGGACAAGCTGGTTAGATTTTCTAAAAAAAGAAAGAAAGATACTAAAACATAACTGAACAAAGAAAGAAAATGTAAAGGTGATGTTGCTATACAAAAATCTTAGGAAAAATCTGAATATTAATCAGATAAATATTAGGAGGTCCAAAAAGGAATAGATAACTAAACAAACAAACTACATACAATTTAGCCTGGTACATACAATTCACTGAAGAAACAAGTATGTCTGCAAAAGTTAGCAAAAGGAAACTAGGCCATCGAAGAACATAGTGGTTGGACACCATCAAAACTGACACCACCCAAAGCACAGAAAAACTCTAAGAAATAATGCAAGATCAATAGATGTGGAGAGACCTGGTCCACAGAATCACCAAGAGTCAGACATGACTAAATGGATATTATCATCATCTTCAGAGAGGAAAACCATATTTTTAAGGTGAACAAGAGACGCTAAGAATAACAACTCAGATTTGTTTAAAAAGCAAAATGAACATTGTGTTGGCTTCTCAGTGAAGATGGAGAAAGAACTGGACATAATAAAGATTTGTAGATAATAAAGAAAAGGCAATTTCAGTTTTGACTCTTTCTTTTCTGGAAAAAAAGTATGCCTTCCAGCAGATACTTGTGAAGAACTGATTGAATACCACTTTATAACACCTTGGTAAGACCGCACATGGAATACTACATCCAGTTTTAATCACCGTGATGTAAAAAAGATGTTGAGACTGTAGAAAGAGTGCAGAGAAGAGCAACAAAGATGATTAAGGGACTGGCGGCTAAAACATCTAAAGAATGGTTGCTGGAATTGGCTATGTCTAGTTTAATGAAAAAAAGAACCAAGGGTGACATGATAGCAGGAGTTGCCACAAAGAAAAGGGAGTCAAGCTATTCTCCAAAGTACCTGAGGGTAGGACAAGAAGCAATAAGTGGAAACTAATCAAGGAGAGAAGCAACATAGAACTAAGGAGAAATTTCCTGACAGAACAATTAATCAGTGGAACAACTTGCCTTCAGATATTGTGAATGCTCCAACACTGGAAGTTTTTAAGAAGAAATTGGACAACCATTTGTCTGAAATGGTATAGGATTTCCTGCCTGAGCATGGAGTTGGACTAGAAGACCTCCAAGGACCTTTCCAATTCTGTTATTCTATTCTATTCTTTATTGAAGGAGCAGGATTCCAGCTTAAGCGAAATACAGTAGAGAGTTCCAAGAGTGGTCTGAATAAGTTCAAATATCCAGGGAACTGGAGAGGTTTTCTGCAGCTCTAGCTAATGGAGAAATATTGGAATATTGTAGTGGAATAGGGTGCTGAGTTGAGGGAAGGAGGGAAATGGCTGATTAGCCTTGAATCACTTGTGAGGAGGGAAGGGCTGAAGGGAGATCTTCCATAAAACTTTACAGTATTTACAGTATTTAGTAGTTATGTATTGAGCGTTTTAGTCTGGCGAACAACACTAAACATATCACTCTGAGCAGTTCCTGGTGTCGTTTCCGGTTCCTTTTGCCTGACAAGTATGGCTGAAGTATCAAATAACAAATTGGCAGATGTATCCACTAAGTCCATTATTAAAATAGAGACCATGAGACCATCCCAAAATTTCAGCTGTAACCTGGTCTGATCTTGGTGGAAAGAGAATGGCACTTTTTAAAAATGTAGGGCATGTTAAGCATTTCAACATCCTTTCTTCCCACTGGTGACAAGTCACGATTCTTTTTTCATTATGTTTATTTCATCTCTAAAAAAATTAATAATCAGTTCAGTATACTTATGGCCCCTCTCAATGCATCCTTTAATCTTTTTTCGATGCATCCCTATGCTTTGATACTCAGAACTAAACCTTCTGTTGTTTTCTGACTTAAAAATAAAAATCAAATTGAATACCTTGGGTGGGTTATGGGGAGAAAGGGGGGGTGGAAGGTCCCTGGATGTTTCAGGTTTTCCTTCTAAGTTTCAAAGGATGTCATGAATGATTTCTACCTTTTCCCAAACATTGGAATTAGAATTTTTTTCCAGTTCTGGCGCTATTTTTGGCCCATTGTTTCAGTAGCTCATTGTCTACTCTCTCGGAAATTCATTTGCATTACAAATCACAATTTCATGTCGACAAACGGTTGGCAGATAATAATTACTGCTTTAAATTGTCAGCTGAAATATGCCCAAATAATATGCACTATCCCCATGCTAGATGGCTTTGCTGTTGCCTAGACTAGAAAATTAATTGTTAAACGGTTTGGGGTGAATTGGAAGAGGTGGAGCTGAATGAAAGTGAAGCAGTGGTAATTCAACAGAAAGGATTGTTTCTTTTTTTAAAATTCCCCCTCCCCTCCATTATTTTTCATATCAGGGGGCTGGAAATTGGTGCCTTAACATGTTTGTCAAAAAGTGTATTCATGCGCATTTGGTTTTCAGCATTTCCTCTGAGCAGAGCTAACTGAATACATTTTCCTGTGCCCAATTGGCTACAGCAATATTGATCTTTGGTTGTTTGTCTAGAGTTCAGTCTTTTGTATTAATAATGGATTGTTTGTACCAGTCAGCAATGGAATTCCCATCCTAAACCAAAGTGGAAAACATTACAAGTTCATGCTTGTTATGGAGTTTCCGGATTTTTTGCCATGTTTCCATCCACCAGTTTTCTACTAGGATTGGAGCACAAATAAAACCTTTACATCGAGATCTTGAATTAGTCATTCATTTCAATCTGTCCCCACTTCTGCCTATGTATTATCCTGTTTATACCATATGATTGGCAGGACAGGAATATCTTCCCCTTCTTTTTCCATGTTGCTCCATCCAGTTTGGCAACATTTCAAGATCTGAATCCATGATCATGGATTTTTCTTCCTTTTCTACTCTGCTTCTTTAATGCATTTAAGACACATTAAAACAGTGTTTCTGGGAGTTGAAGTCCAAACATCTTAAAGTCGCCAAGGTTGAGAAACACTGCATTAAAACATATTTATTAATAACAGAATAACCTAATTAGGAGCGACCTTGGAGGTCTTCTAGTCTCAAGCAGGAGATCCTATACCATTCCCAACAGGTGTCTGTCTAGTCTCTTCTTAAAAGCCTCCAGTGATGGAACACCCACAACTTCTGGAGGCAAGTTGTTCCACTGGTTAATTGGTCACACTGTTAGGAATTTTCTTCTTAGTTCTAGATTGCTTCTCTCCTTGATTAGTTTCTATCTATTGTTTCTTGTCTTGCCTTCTGGTATTTTGGAAAATAGATTGACCCCTGTCTTCTTTGTGGCAACCCCTCAAATATTGGAACCCTGCTATCATATCACCCCTAGCAACATTTAAGAACGCAGGTCAAGTATTGGAAGTGATTGTGAGTAGATGTTGAGAATTATAGTTAATAAAAGAAGGTAAGAGAGCTATGCTGTAGAAAATCTTAGGTCATAAGTTAGGTCATATTAGTTAGGTCATCTGTCAAGTGTCAGTTTACAGATGTGGGATGTTATGCTTCTTTAAGTGTTATTTTTATGTTGACTGTGAATGTGTCATGATGTTGAGTTCGTCATGGTTCTGTGACTCCTGGTTTTGTTTTAGCTTAATTGATCATTATAATTGTGATTACACCATACCCCAGGGAGGGTCATGATTTTGGTTTCTATTGTTTATCCCAATTTTGACAGTTTTAAAACTCATGGACTTCAACTTCCAGAATTCAGTAGGTATCATGGGGAATGGTTCCCCAGACTTTTGAAATTCACATGTTTTCAAGTTGCTACGGTTTGGAAATCCTGTTTTTCATGAAGGCAGTAACAAGACTAGAGACACCAAATTTCTTAGCATGAATCAGCCTCACCTCCTCCACAATTCCTACAGATCTTGTCAGCCAGTATTATTTAACCATGCTCCAAGAAGACAGATTGATCTAATTCAAAAAGTTTTATTAAGAAGTAGGCTTCATATAATGTAGTTTGTTTAGTTAGGGCTTCGCATATTGTATTAACTTATCAATTAAGACCATATGGCTAAACTATGGAGGGTTTTTGTTTTTGTTTTTTTAAAAAGAGCTTCCACCATGAAAGTTGAGAAAACACTGAAAGAAAGTAAGGAAAACTTTATGGTGTGTTTGTGACTTGGGTTTGCACACTGCCCTCAGTCAGAATACAATTTGTTTAGTTTTGAGTTAGAGTGGTAGGTGAGCTCAGAAATTATGATTTATAAACAATGCTTGTAGGATAGTGTGATGTGTGAAGTCAGGGAATTGTGTTTGTTTAATAGACCATAGTTAAGCAAATCACAATTTCATGGGATATATAAACCAGTTCAGGACTGTATAAAGGAATTGCTTTGTGTCCTTCCTGCGGGCTGCTTTATTGTAGAGTGTTTTAACTCTGCTGCTCTGTAGATGTTTTCCTTCCAAGTGGGCAACATGTTGTCTTTCTCCTTTTCCTCCAAGCCCACCCTTAAAGCCTTCTGGTCAAACTCCAACACCATGAGAAATAGAACGGAAAAGACTGGGTGTTTGGAGCTTCAGCCATTGTATTGCATTTATTCATTAAATGTGTCAAGGCTGATCGTTGCTACAGCAATGACTGCAGCAATCACCAAACAGATAAAAACTACCTGTGGTATTCTTTCCTTTAAGTTTCTATAATCATGCCAGGTACAGTATGTTGTTTCAAGTTCCTCTGTTTATACAACAGTCAAGGGATTGTCCGGTTCTAGGGTAGAACATAGTGATCAAGAAAGTGGGGTATATTGGTTTAATGTAACTTGCATTTCAGTTGTTAACTTGGCCATCCAGTCAAATCAAACATGCAGGTTTTGCTATAGTGGGAAATGGTCCAATTCTGTGCTTGATCAGGACTATGAATCTCCTGCTCTGCCTTTTTGAAAGCAGAGCAAAGCTGGCTCATTGAGAGCTGAAATTGTCCAATGCTTCATGTTCCTGGAAGTAGAAGCTCCTCCATTTTAGTTTTTCCAGCCTTTCAAGAGGAGAAATTTAGGGCTAGAGAATCTAAGTACTAGTACTCAGTGTGGGTTTTAAATTGTTTTAAATTAGTTTTTAAATTTTAAATTTTAATTGTTTAAATTTTTTTAACTGTTTTTATTTGAATTGGTTTTAATTTAATTGATCAGCCACCGCACTTATTTAAATTTTAATTTGGTTTTAAATTGTTATATATCTGTGTTTTTAATAGGCTGTACATCGTCCTTCGGGAGGGAGGCGGTATAGAAATCAAATCAAATCAAATAAATAAATAAGTCCTACTTACCATGGTGGCACAGGGGTTAGAATGCAGTATTCCAGGCTGACTGCCAACTGCCCAGCAGTTCGATTCTCACCAGGCTCAAGGTTGACTCAGCCTTCCACCTTTCCGAGGTGGGTAAAATGAGGAGCCAGATTATTGGGGGCCATATGCTGACTCTGTAAACTGCTTAGAGAAGGCTGTAAAGGCACTGTGAAGCAATATATAAGTCTTAAGTGCTATTGCCAATACCAGGACTACAGGAGTATTTGTAGCTTCATCTGCAACACACCTTCCCTGTTCAAAAAAAGCAAGGGAGATGCCTCCATTAGAATCCTCTCCCTCTGAAGCAGGGAATACAATATATAAATGGGCTATTTCCTGGTCAGTATCCAGGTATTTTTCCATCTCATGTAGCATGCTGGTTACTGATATTATTGACTTTTGCCAAGGCCTATTGTGGCTTTATGAGGTAGCGTCATTATCTTGTTACCCAGTGGTACTGGACCACTTATGAGCTTCCTGCTACTAATTCATTCTTGTTTAACACAGGCAATAAAGCTCTTGTCCACTTCCTGCTTGGGATGTCCTCTAACCCATTGCTGAAATTCAGATATATCTGAGTGTTGGTAACATCCCTGCTCATTTCCAGCATTACTATTCAGGCTTTTACAGAAACAGATACAGCTGTTTTTTTCCTCCCTCTCTTCTAATGGCAAGTAAAAGATGTATGTTTTGGTCCTATCAGGCTCATGATCTTTTTTGTACTTCATTGCTTGCAAGCATTCATGGGTAACTTGTCCCTATAACGTTTTCCCATCATGCATCTTTTAATAGCCATTACTAGGGAGATGCAATGATCTTGCAACAGTCACATTGTTCCTTATAAAGTATCTATTTTGGCTTTAAAGGAGGTGGGGGGGGGGAGAAGTTATTATTTGGTATATGGTATGCATTTTCTTACTACGCTGTAATCTAGGACTATATTTTGTCCTCTTTAAAGGTATTTCTTGTGATCTTACCTTTTTTTTCCTTTTATCCTTTTTTCTCAAGCAGCACCCCATAATAGTGTCCAAAGAGCAGCTTCCTGTGATCATTTTATAAGGATGTTATAAAACCAAGGGTTACATTTATGACCCCATTTTCATCTTCTGGCATCTGTCGTGAAATAATTGTATATGAGGAATCCCACCCACCCTGCATCTCTCCCTCCCTCTTTCCATGTGTGTGTGTCTGTCTGTCTGTCTGTCTGTCTCTCTCCAGAAAACAGACAGATAAACAGACAGATATGAAAGAAAGCAGGGTGGGTGGGATTCCTTATATACAAAGAAAGAGAAACAGAGGGTATATGCACACACACATGCATGCAAGCACACAGAATACACAATCAGAGGGGGAAAGACAGTGCATGAGAGAGAAATTGCTTGCCACACACCATTCAAAACCCAGGAGGGTTATTTGTGTCCTTATTGTTTCCAAAGGCTTTTGTCTAAAGTGAGCTTTAAAAAAAAAACCAGCACCAATATTTGTAGCAGATTGATGATGTGACTGCTGACGTGTGCCTTCTCTTAGTAGTTTTAAATTTCAGTTTGCAGTAAGAGGAGCTGGAGTAAGGCCTATAAAATTATATCTTTCTTGCCTTCATTTTCCCATGCCACATGATGCTTTTATTAAGATGATATGGTATTTTTATTTGCCTTGAAATCTTAGTTTCATGATGCTAATTTGATTCAGATGGTGGCACCAGACATGAGAAATTTTGAGAACTTTGATAGTCTGCAGGACAATCAGATTTCTTTAATGCCAAAGAGGAAGAGTTTTTAAATATATAGATAGTAACATCCATTCTTGAGTTATACTATCACATTACACATAAAGCACATGGTAGGTTTAGCTCATGAAAATATCCTTCATTTCATCCAAGCAAGGGATAATCTGAAATTGTGACTGGCTATTCTATTATGGATGAAAGATTTTAGCATCCTGGAAAGAATAGCATTTATTGTTCAATAGATTTCTAAGGTGAGCTAATCCTCTTTATTATAGGATACAGGTAGTCCTCGACTTACGACCACTATTGAGCCCAAAATTTATGTTGCTAAGTGAAATAGTTGTTAAGTGAGTTCTGCCCCATTTTACGACCTTTCTTGCCACAGTTGTTAAGTGAATCACTGATATTGTTAAGCTGGTAACATGGTTGTTAAGTGAATCTGGCTTCCCCTTTGACTTTGCTTGTCAGAAGATCACAAAAAGTGATCATATGATCCTGGTACACTGCAACCTTCATAAATACAGTCCAGTGGCCAAGTGTCCAAACTTTGATCACATGATCGTGAGGACACTGCAACAGTCATAAATGTGAAAAACAGTCATGTCACTTTTTTAATGCTGTTGTAACTTCGAATGGTCACTAAACAAATGGCTGTAAGTCGAGGACTGCCTATATCACCTTAGATGTGATGGCAGCAAATTCTATAACCTGTTAACTCTCATGGGCATAACCCAAATTACTTGCCTGTGGATGTTTTTGAAGGTAGCATGGAATCAAATCATAGATATCATATAGGTATTATCAACTTTTTTCCTTGCAGTGGTTCCCAAAAGTTTTTATCTTTACAGCCGCATTTGTGAACCACATGACCACACTGGAGGAAATATTTTTTTTTCTAAAGAACAATTTGGGTACTTAATTACTCTTGTTGCCTGTTTTTGTTCTTAAGAACAGTCCTAAGGAATATCCAACCCCACCCCACCACCCCAAAAAGAAAACTCTCCTTTGTTAATCATTGGCACATGAACCAAGAGTTTCAGTTTATTCTCTGTCTGATGAGACAGAGAAAGAAACCATAGTTTATTGAGACTTGATTTCTGAATTGACCAAGAAAGAGAAGTCAAGCAATTCAGAAATGTTACAGTAAACAGAAGCAAATCCAAGGAAGAGTTGCTATGCTTTAGTTTGTCTGTCTTGCTAGCGGGTGGACCTGTGGCACCTCACGTTGGGAAAACAAGAACTCTTCAAAGCTGATTTATTAGAACATGCTAATATGGGTTGTGCGTGAACTTCAGCCAATCTGCTCAAGTTCACACACAGATGGACACAACAAGACCACATAGAAATGGCAGCAGAAGTTTTTGAGAATAACAGGATGATTGGAAGATGACTGAATTTAAAAGAATGAGCTCTTAAACCTCCTACTACCAAAGAGCCAGGAGTGGCATGTCTCATGTATGTTTTATTTGCAGGATAAAATTTATATAAAATAAAGACATGCCAGTTGAACTGACCATAGTTTTGTAAGTTTTGTGTATTCGTTAATCATTGCTTAACCATTGTAACGTCTTCCTCCAAGAAGATCAGTGTAAAACGTACGGTTCTTTCACCTCCACCTTGAAGTCATCTAAGCTTGTAAGGCAGACTGAGAAAGCATCAGAAGACTCAAACCTAACTATGACTGGCCTACTCTTCTTAACCTTCATTGCTGGATTCCTGTATCACATGCATCATGTGAGAACCCAAATGGTGGTTGTCCTGGTGTGTTTTATGAGCAAGCCTACTTTTCTCTGTATCACAGTGGATCATACTTCTTTCCGTTGCATCAGTTAAAGATTGCTTTGAATTTATCATTTTCATCTGGTGGGCTTATTCTCCAGCATTTCAGTGCTGTTTCCTGGTTTCCCTGTGTGACGTAGACTTAGCTTGGAGGGATTGGGGATGCTCTGTTGACTGGACAGTGGGGTCAGCTTCACTTGACCAAATCAGGGCTAAAGTACAGGGAAACAGCTAAGGTTCATTTAATGTATGCACTCAAACATAATGCTTTGCTTTGAGACTGAGCCCGTTTACGGCTAAATGGATCTTTCTGCTAGAGGTGCTAGTTCTTCCCATTTACCTAACTCAAGAGAAGGGGCCCAAAGTGATTGTGGTCACAGGCATTTTTGCTGTTCCTTAGCAGCCTCCATCAAGCTGCTTCATGCCATTTAAGGATCTTAGTAAAACCTCAAATCTGAGACATAACTACACATGCGTCTTGTATTTCAAAGACACTTCGGAGTGTTTTGTGATTGGAAAGAAACTGAAACTTTTATTGTTCTTCTGGAATGCTTTGTCTGTGTTGCATACTTGCTGGGAGGAGTGGATGGGTGAAAGAGTGAAATACGATTAGTTTTTTTTTTTAACAGTGGTTTGGCATAAGAAAAGCAGAGTATGCTCTGATGCTTAAGTCACTGGGGTTCACATAATAATGTGTCTCTTGGTGGCTATGTTAGTGAAGTTAGGAAATGAGTTGATTTATTGGTACTATAACTTTTTTAAAAAAAAAGGCTCAGATGCTTCACTGATTTAAATCATTGCTATTCTGGAAACAGCCATGTGACCAGACTGTGTGCAGCCCACTGGTCTTTGAACTGGTAGAAAAATATGTCAGTCTAAAATCTTTGCTTTGATTACCTAACCCTGTTCTGCCGGGTGGTGCTGTCATAACAATTTTAGTGCAGGACAAGGTCAAGGAAGTCTCTGATGGCCTCCCTAGGTTTTGCTTCCCCTCACACTAAGTGTTAATTACTAGTGGGTAGAACAGCCACCAACCAGTCTCTTTAATCTGGCAGAATGGGGTCATAGATGCCTACACTTTGAAATAACTTGTGGAGTAGGCAAATGGCAAAGAAGTAAGAAAATTGCATCCTGACTAAAAAAAAACAGTGAAAATGTGTCAGCCCTTCAAGGTAGGCCAAAATTATGAATGCTACCACTACTTTTATTATATTTATTTATTTATACCTCACCTTTGTTTTTTTTATACATAACTCAAGACAATAAACATATTTAATACCCCTTCCTCCTCCTATTTTCCCCACAACAACCCTGTGAGGTGGGTTGGGCCAAGATAGAGCGACTGGCCCAAGGTCACTCCACTGGCTTATATGCCTAAGGCAGGACTAGAACTCACAGTCTTCCACTTTCTAGCCTGAAGCCTTCACCGCTAGATCAAACTGGGTCTCATAGAAAAAAAAAGAATTAATTTAGTGTTATGGTAACAAAATCTTCCAAGTCTGAATACATTGTATCCTCCATTTATCTTGATGAAAATCATGGAGGACCCAGTGTGAGATGCTTTTTCAAATTACATTTCAGTCCAGGATTTAAACTTAGTTTGCTTGACAATTACATCAGTTTTGACTCTTCCTTCCTTTGACTCAAGGTTATTTCTTCTTCCCATTACAAAACTACAATGACCTGAAACCCCTTCTAGCAAAGCCAGTGTAATATTTGTGATCAAACCAGCATAAAACACAGCTGGCATCTGCCCGACATAAAACTTTTTAGGTATAAATCTACCATTTGTTTAAAGCAGCCCTAAACTCTTGTTTATGAAGCTGGCTTAGTGTGCTTATGAAGAGCAACAAACATGAAGCTGATCCTGTAGCTCAAACAAGAGGATTTAAATAGCCTGTTTACCCTTAAATTTTGTTTGGTTATTTTTTCAATTAATTAGCAAATGAGCTTTGCACATATCTCACCTACCCAAGAAAGTATGGAAACATTTTTTTTTAATTGGAATCGGGGCCAGAAATAAAAATGCTAAACTCTTAAAATAAATCGTATTTGGGTTTTTCTAATAATATTTTGTTTTGCTGAGCAAAGAATCAAAACAGTCCGGTGCGAATAAAACAGCTTTGAAATCTGTTAAATAAAACAGCTTTGAAATAAAATTTTTATTTCCACCAAGTCTCTGATTTTAAAAAAAACCTGATGTGTTTATTGATAATAAAATAACTCTTGAGATTATTTTTAAAAAATGGTGGGATGCGCTGAGAATCTTGGCAGAGGACTCTGTACGGTTGTGAGGTTAAGCTGAACTTTTTATTACTCAGAAGGAACAAGTTGCTTCAGGCAGCAGAACCAGAGAAATAGTGGTCCATCCTTGGCTCGTGATATAGCTGGAGCAGTGGCATTATCAAGCAATAGCCCAGGGCATGTGCTCTTCCCTCTTTGGTATTGTATCAGTCAATAAAAGAAAAATTTAAAGTGGGCAGGTTTGTGGCCTTCTCCCCTCAGCCAGGCAGCCAGCTGCACCAAGATATAAGTATAATGCCATTTGATATAGCTTTTTTTCAAGAAAAGATTTTAAAAAATGAATCTTCTGTGGGAAGCCTCCAAATTCCAAGCTTCCCTCCGTTTCTGCTTCTTTTGGGAGCAGCTGGGATGGAGTGTAGACCTAGTCCTGGAAATAAGGAAAATATGAAGGGGCACTTTCCATGTCCATCTAGATGGGAAGGACTGACCTTGGTCAGCTGCCAGGTCCCATCTTCTTCTCAGGAGAGAGGGGGTTGCTTATGCGTCCAGGCCTTTGAAGCATTTCCTGGCCCATCCTTGTGCCTAGAAGTGATTTTGATGTTATGAAAGAAGGTTGGTGTGGCCTTGGGAAGAAGGAAGAGAAAGGAGGAGTTGAAGAAAAGTGTTTCAGGAAAGTTGACTCAGTCCAAAGAAACAGGAAAGCACAAGAATGAAAATCAAAACAACCAGGCCTTCATTTTGTTAAGAAGGGACAGTGAGAAACTCTGACAGGCTTTCATGACTCTGTTATTCTATCCCAGACATGGGCAAACTATGGCCCGCGGGCCACATCCGGCCCGTTGGGCTTTTTAATCTGGCCCGCTGAACTAGTTAC
>JAEANM010019693.1:0-12294 GCA_017656035.1 Myanophis thanlyinensis | reverse complement strand
TTTATTTTCTTCCTCAAAATGCCCTAGGAAGTGGAGAAAAGCGTCCTCACACCACCACGACCATAACCACGCCCCCCTTAACTATTTTTCTAACCCCCACCCTCCCTTCCTACCTTAACTTACCCGCAGTTGCGTAAGCATTTCACTTCATATCATACCATGTATGGTTGTGTATGTGACCGATAAATTTGAAATTGAAATTGAATAAGATTTTATTGAAGACATTGTTCTGGTACGTCCTGGAGAAATCCCAAATCTGAAATTCCTAGGCTTTCTCCACCCAAGTAAAACTGAAAGTTCCACCTCAATTATTACATGTTAATTTCTCGCCAACCACTTCAAAAGAAATTTTAACATTCCCCCTGAGATGTCCCACCACAGGTGTCAACTGTCCAGAGAAACTTTCCCATGAGAACTAAATCTAAAATAATGCAAACAAGATAACAATTCCAAGTTGTCTTCACCAACCCCCACTTCGCCAGCTTGATGACCTTGCTAAAGAAAGAAAAGAGGTGTCAAAGCTAAAAGGCCCCAAATAAATCTTTAAACCATGGCCAATATTCTTCAGCAGAAAAACCCCAGTCCAAAATTGTCCTTTTAGACTTGACAGGCTGCCCCCTCTTCAACAAAAGATGTTTTCCTGCAACACAATAAAAGTCAATGAGTAACTTTCCTCCCCCCTATAAATCAACCACCCTCCCCCCCCGGAGGGCCCTTGGGTTTTTGAGAGAACTCCTCATGAAACTTCTTTATGAGCCTATCTGCACTAATATTGTGGCTTTTCACCCAGGAAGCTTTGGATAGGGGATATCCCTTCCACTGGACTAAATACATCAAAACTCCTCACAAAATTTTGGAGTCTAAAATTTTCTTCACTTTGTAATGTCTTTGCCCTTGAACCACCACAGGAGCTGGGGGTGCGGGAGCTCGAGGTCTGGTTTGCGATTCCACATGACGTTTGAGCAAACTACTGTGGAAAACTGGGTGCACTTTGCCTAGCAAACAAGGGAAGCTAAGTTGTATAGTAACTGGGTTGATTATCTTCACAATTGGAAATGGGCCCAAGAATTTTAGGCCTAATTTCTTGCTGGGTATCTTCAACTTTAGATACTTTGTTGACAAATACACTTTTTCTCCAACTCTGAAAGGAACTGGATCAGCTTGGTGCTTGTCCACTTGTATTTTATAGGCCTTCGTTGATTTCTTCAATGCCGCTTTGGTTTTTTCCCACCCATCTCTCACGAAGTCCATCCACTCCTGCAAGGACATAGATGAGGGAGGTTCTTGTGGTAGCTCTGGCATTGGGACAAAATCCACCCCACTGGTCACTTGGAATGGCATCAAACCAATGCTGCTGTGAACGGCATTGTTGTAAGCAACTTCGGCGAATGGCAGCAAGTCCGACCAGTTACTCTGCTGGTAATCCACATAACATCTTAAGTATTGTTCCACCATAGCATTCGCATGTTCTGCGGCCCCATTTGTAGCCGGATGAAACCCAGAACTAAGTCCTTGAGCTGACCCCATCGACTTCATGAATTGCCTCCAGAATTTGGCTGTGAATTGTACTCCTCGGTCGGAGATTACTTGCTTTGGGGCTCCATGGAGGCGATAAACATGCTGAATGAACATGTTTGCAAATTTTTTCACTGACAGAAGCCCAGAACATGCCACGAAATGTGCTTGCTTGGAAAACAGGCCGATGATGATCCAAATGACCATTTTCCCATTGCTGGTGGGAAGATCTATGATGATGTCCATGCCGATTTCTTCCCATGGCCGTGAAGATTCATGGTGGCACAGATCACTCAACATTTTATGTAGTCCTCCACCTCGGGTTTGATAAGTAGCCCCCAAAACTGCTTGTGTACCAAATGGAGGGTTTTCAAGAACCCAAATGCCCTGCCGCATCATGGCAACACTCCAAAAGTTTGATATGCAAACTAGTTGGAACATAAATTTTGGACCCTTTCCATGCTATTCCATCACGGATCATAAGGGAGTCCTTGTTGTCCAGGAACCATGGATCTGTGGTTAATACAGTGATGTCACCTGTCAGTGGGTGCAGGTCATTTGGAGTGCATATTCGCCTTTGAGCTCGGGCAGTCACTTGAGCGGCTGGTTGCGAGGGGGGCAATACTGGTTGAATAATTTCTTCTTTCTGGCTGTTGAACTGTGGCTTCCAGGACAGTGCGTCAGCCAGAATATTTTTCCCCCTGGGATGTGTTTTAACTCAAAATCAAAATGTTTGAAGTATTCGGCCCATTGCACCTGTTTGGGGGACAGTTTTCTCGGATTTCTCAGTGCTTCCAGGTTTTTGTGGTCAGTCTGCACCTAGAAGGGGATTTTACTGCCCTCAAGAAAGTGTCTTCAAGAGAGTAAAGCCCAATGAATGACATAGGTCTCCTTCTCCCAGACTGCCCATCTCCATTCTGTGTCCATCAGTTTCTTGCTTACGTATGCACACGGTTATAACTGACCTTGGGAATGTTGGGGATTCTCTTGGAGAAGCAGTGCTGCAACAGCGACGTCACTGGCATCTGTTTGGATGACAAAAGGCCTTTCCGGGTTGGGATACTGAAGAACTGATTCCTGCGCAAAGAGTTGCTTCAGAGTCTTGAATACTTTTTGGCATGTCACTGTCCATTTGAGTGGCTGAGTTGGCTGCGGCTTGGGATTCCCCTCCCTGGTTTTTAGTAGTTCTGTCAGCAGTAGCGCTACTTGGGCGAATGCGGGGTTGAACTGCCGGTAGAAGTTAGCAAACCCCAGAAAAATCTGCAACAGTAGTCGGGTTCAGGGCGGTTGCCAGTCTAACACAGCTGACACTACTTCGGATCCATCTCGATCCCCCCCTAGAAATTTTGTAGCCCAAATAGTCTATTGCCTCATGGTGAAACTTGCATTTTAACAGTTTGGCATACAATTTGGCAGCAAGTAACTTCTGGAGCAGCTGCCTGGTTTTATATGCTCCTCGAGGGTCTCGCTAAAGATAAGAATATTGTCCAAGTAGACCAGGACCTCCTGGTAAAGGTGTTCATGGAGGAACTCATTTATTAACTGCATAAACACTGCGGGACCCCCTTGCATTCCAAAAAGCATCACTTTGAATTGGAAGCTTCCCAATGGACAGTTGAAAGTGGTCTTCCATTCATCCCCCTCCCTGTTCCACACTCTGTAACATGCCTCATATAAATCCAGCTTGGTGAAGATCTTTCCCTTGGCTAAGTGGTTCAGCAGATCCCTCATGAATGGGAGTGGGTATGTGTTTTCCATGCTCATGGCATTGATCCCCCCAAAATCCATGCATAATCTCATCAACCCATCCTTCTCATGGAAAAGGACAGGGGCTGCCACCCGGGAGTTTGCAGGCTGAATAAAGCCCCATGCCAGGTTCTTGTATTTCCTCAATTCGGCTATCTCTTTGGGCATCATGGAATACATCTTTGGCTTGGGCAGGGTGGCTCCTGGCACAAACTCAATGGTACAATCTGTGGGTCAATGAGGGGGGAGCACATTGCATTCCTGCTTGCTAAAAACTTCTGCAAGGTCCCAGTATTCCGGCGGCACCTCCATTAAATCAAGGCCGACCCTGAGTGTTGCTGCTGCATTTCTCCTTTCAGATGTCAACTGATTCAGGTACTCGAGGTTGGGGATGCCATTGGGTGGTGGTGCATCAGGCCTGGGGGCTATCTTCACTTTCCTGTAGCCCCTCTCCCATGTGATGGTTGGGCCCCACTTGGCAAGCCAGGCCACTCTGAGCATCAGGAGGTCAGTCATCTTTGGAGCCACCACGAATTGATCATCTCCCAATGGTCGCCCACTTCCAAATGGAGCAGTTCAGTCATTAGAGTGGCTGGCTCGCCTCCCATCAGGCTCCCATCTGCCTGCTCGAACCGTATTGGCCGGGGTAAGGACTGGGTGTGAATGCCTAATTCCTCAACTGTGGCTTTGCTCACCATACACCTCGTGCACCTCATGTCTAAAAGGGCATCTAGGGCCTTCTGTTTCCCTGTTCTAGAGACGGCTAGGCAGGCCTCGACCAGGAAAGGGGGGATATCCACACTCACCATCGGGTCATTGCTTGCATCCTCGTCGCTCGGCTTGGGACTAGTTGGTGGGGTCAAGGCATCCCCTTTCTTGGCCATCGGTTCAAGGGCTTGCTTTGCAGACTTCCCGGCATCCTTGGCTTTCTGCAGAGGAGCTTTTTTCAGTTTGTCTGGGGCTGATGTCTTCATGAGAGGGACCAGCGTGGGTGCCAGGCATTTGGAGACCCGGTGGCCCATTTGGCCGCATCTGAAACATCTCACCTGCTGTGTGCTGGGCTCCATGACCGGGTGAGCTGTCTGTGCTGCTAGCCATCTCTCCATGGTTTTTTGTGCTGGTTTCACTGCCAGGGCTTTCCTGTAGGGGTAAATCTTGAGGTATATCCCCACGGACAGGTGATACCAGTCGTGGATTCTCTCTGAGCCCCCCGGATTCTGCATGCCTTGTGAAGTTCTGGATCCAAGCCTTCTTTGTAGTAATGGATCAACAGCTGGTCAGGCCAATCTCGGAGTTTCCCAGCCACCTAGTGAAATTCCCAAATGTAGTCCTCTAGGCCTTTTTGCTTCATTGTTTTGATCTCTACTTCTGCTTCTTCGAAGGTGTCCTGGAAGCTCTCGCTCACTGCCTGCATGAAATCATGGAAGTTGTCCAGTTCATGGGCATCCTGTTTGTTCAGTTTGGCCACCCATTCTGCAGCCTCCCCCTCGCTCATCACCTCGGCAATAGCTGCGGTCATTTCTCACTCAATGGCATAACGATGCCCATATACATCGAAATGCAGATGGATGCAGTTTAAAAAAGTAGGCAAACTTTGCAGGGGTCCCATCAAATGTCTCCTTGAAGGGGTGTGGCCTAGGTGCTGTGAGCGGAATCCATTGCACTGGCTTGGCCTGTGTGGGCAATTGCATCTGCAGTTGCACCAGGTGTGGGGGTGTCCAAGCCACTGGCACTAGACCCATCCTTGCCCCAGTTAGAAACCCCAACCCGGTGGGATTTGCACTGTGGGTGGGAGCCAAGGTACTTGCTGAAACCCCAAGGCTCCTGCCCTGGGTAGTGGGGCTAGTGAGGCCACCTGTGGGCCTGGGCTGCCTCTGGTAGCTTCTGTGGCTGGCAAACCTGGTTGGGAGGCCCCCTAACAAGCTCCAGATCCTGGCCAGGGCTGCGCTGCCCCAATCATTGCTCCTCCACCTGCCTGCAATTCATAGGAGAATTTTGGAAGGGGAAAACACCCATCCAGATGGTGCTCTGCTCTGGATCTGGGACACACTTCCCACATACAGGTGTTCCAATTGCTCCTGAAGGCTTCCTACCAATACGGCATGGGTGGAGGGTGGAATGACTTGGCTCCTCAGCTCCACCGTTTCAAAGCTTGATCTCTCCCTCCAACTCAATGCCAGGTGAGGCAGCGGGTGAACCCCAGCTTCTGAGTCTGCAGCCCGAGTTGCCACCACTCTGCCAAGTTCGGTTGGCTCCTCTTGGACGCTCAACCAAATCAACTGCCCTTTTGGTCAAGCTCCTTGTAGAAGTTCAGACTCCATGCCCATTGCTCCTACAATGGTGATCAATGTCACCTCCATCAGGGTGGCAGACTTGTTGAGGGCTGCCATTGTTGCTCCCATAGGCAGGACTGTGGCAGCGGCTTCTTTCTCTTCCATCTTCCTTGAGCTTTTTTGCAACCCGAAACTTCAGGAGAGCACCAAGGCTCAAGACTCCGGCTGCTGAGACCTGCAGATTTTTCCTTTTTGTGGGATTCAGGATAATGTCAGGGTTCCACACAACATCAGCAATGCAATCAGAATTCCAAAGAGACAAAGTCCAAAGAATAAGATTTTATTGAAGACATTGTTCTGGTACATCCTGGAGAAATCCTGAATCTGAAATTCCTGGGCTTTCTCCACCTAAGTAAAACTGAAAGTTCCACCCCATTAATTATCACATATTAATTTCTCGCCAGCCGCTTCAAAAGAAATTTTAACGTTCCCCCTGAGATGTCCCACCACAGATGTCAACTGTCCAGAGAAACATTCACATGAGAACTAAATCTAAAAGAATGCAAACAAGATAACAATTCTGAGTTGTCTTCACCAACCTCCACTTCACCAACTCGGCGACCTTGCCAAAGAAAGAAAAGATGTGCCAAAGCTAAAAGGCTCCAAATAAATCTTTAAACCATGGCCAATGCTTCTGCAGAAAAACCCCAGTCCAAAATTGTCCTTTTAGACTTGACAGACCAGTTACCTCTTGAGAATAAAAAGCGTTTTTGGGATTAGAATAAATTGAAAACTTTAAAGATGTCCAATCAGTAATGGAATCAGCAAAATTAGAAGCTCAAATTTAATATTCACTAACTAATAGATAAGCCTCCACTTTATTCATTCAAGACAACGATGAATCCACATATAGATGGGAGGTGAAACAACTAGCCTGCAACCGGAACAAACTAGAACTGAACACACTCAAAACCATAGAAATGGTGGTGGTTTTTAAGAGAAACCCTCCCATACTACCACCTGTTACAATACTAGACAACACAGTATTGATAGTAGAATCCTTCAAATGTCTAGGTTCGATCATATCACAAGACCTAAAATGGACACCTAATATCAAAAACATCATCAAGGAAGCACAACAAAGAATGTTCTTTCTGCGTCAACTCAGAAAGCTTAAACTGCCCAAGGAGCTGTTGATACAGTTCTACAGAGGAATTATTGAGTCAATCATCTGCACCTCTATAACTGTCTAGTTTGGTTCTGCAACCCAAAAAGGCAGACACAGACTACAGAGGATAATCAGAACTGCAGAAAAAACAATTACTACCAACCTGCCTTCCATTGCAGACCTGTATACTGCACCAGTCAAAAAGAGGGCTGGGAAAATATTTAAGGACCAATCACATCCTGGACATAAATTGTGTCAACTCCTACCCTCAAAAGGACGCTATATAGGGCACGGCACACAAGAACAACTAGACACAAGAATAGCTTTTTCCCAAATGCCATCACTCTGCTAAATAAATAATTCCCTCAACACTGTCAAACTATTTATTAAGTCTGCATTACTATTACTCTCATTGTTTCATCACCTACCCACCTCACTAAGACTATAACTTGTTGCTTGTATCCTTACGATTTATATTGATTATTATTTCCTAGTATGATTTGACTGCTTATTTGTACCCCATGACTATCATTAAGTGTTGTAATGATTCCTGACGAATGTACCGTTTCCTTTAATGTACACTGAGAGCATATGCACTGAAAACAAATTACTTGTGTCTATTCTATTCTATTCTATTCTATTCTATTATATTCTATTCTATTTGCATAAAACAATGTGTTAGGAAGATGGAAATATATTCCATTTTACGTACATAAAACAATGTGTTATGTACTCCCTCCCAAATATATGAAACTATTATATTCCCAGTTCCAAAAAGCAAATGGAAAAGACTCAAAACAGCTGTGCTAAGCAATAAACATCCAAAACAAAATAATAATTTCATAAGAGAAAACATTACTTTGCAATAGAAGTACTGTAGTTGAAGGTACATATTGTATTCTCTTCTAGGAAGTAATCCATTTGCAAATACAAGGCACAGTGTGAGAATTTAGCTTTAAGATGTCATTGTTTAAAGTTTTGTCTTTCTTTTGAATCAGCCTAATGATGCTTAGGCTAATTGTCACATTTACATGATGTTAGCATATTTAGCCTGAGTAAAAGTTAAAAAGGGTTTTTTTACAGGATTTTACAGAACCATTTAATTTTACACAAAATGTGGTTGAAAGAAAAACAGACTTATTTAGCCATAATCTATTTCCTTCTCAGTGAAAATCATTATGGGAGAATTCATCTAATGGGGAACAATGAGATAAAATAATATAGTGAATATTTTAGTCTGAAGTTGAAATCAAATAATTCAGTGAAATATGCTAAAAGGTTGTTGTATTTATATATACTATAATATTGCTTCTACTTAATTTCAAGAAGAAACATCCATATCAAGCTGAAATTTCAGTTCCTGATTCAGGGATTACTGTACAGTCGTTATATCTAAGCTCTGCCATTTCGTATTTCAAAGATTCAGCATCAGAAGAATTTAGTTCTTATGCTTCTTGCACAGAAATAATAGCCATCAGTCATTTAAAGGGTAGCTCTCAGTCTGGCCCCTTTTTCTGGCAAGACTTGCATCTTTTGTTCTTCAAATGCTCCATACTCAGGAGAGGGCAGGACACAGACTTTGACTTGTTATGTTTGGCCAAGAAGAAGGCACCAATGTCCCAAACTCACATGGGTTTCTTAAAGTATTCTAACAGTTCAAATGCTCAGGAGACTCCAGGACACAGACTTTGATTTGTATCCCAAGCTCCACTGGATTCTTAAAGTGTTCCAGCCCCACCCAGTATATCAACAGGGCACCTTCACAATGAGTTTTGCTTACATTAACATTATAAGTCTGCACAAGAAATATAAAGCACCTCTTCCACTAAAATGTGCAAATAGAAGAAATAGATTTCTTTGAAAAAGGAAGTAGGGTGGATTTTCACCCCTTAACATTTTCAGATTATTTTCTGTGCACTTTATCTATAGTACAGAGGTGACCAATTCCTCAATTTGTATTATTTGTTTTAGGGATTTTCATTGACTATACAAGGTAAATAACCAGCTTTGTTGTTTGTGGGAACCATTCAGTATGGGAGGTTGGAAAATTACAGGATGGAACTTGAGGAAACTATGGGAGAAGAAGAGTTGCCAGGAGGCAATTATGTGGTGATAGCCCAATAGCATCAGAACATAACAATGGGAAAATGAGCAGAAGATATAAACCATTCTGCTAGAGGAACAAAGATTAACAAATGATTATGGCAAATGTTCATGTATCAGCAACTTCAGAACTTTCTAGAAAGAGACAAGGGAATGTTAGCATTTGATTTAATTGCATTTCTGTCATGTTGAACTATGATGGAGGTTTTCCTCTCAGTCAATCTTCTGTCAAATAGCCAAGAAATAACACATATTATCTTATATTGCTTTCAACGATATATGGCATTTAAAACCCAAACCAAAAAGGCTGATGTGGGCAATCACAGGAAGTGGTTTTCTTTCAGCAGTCCCTGCATAAGCAAGAAATGGAAGTCAACAAGTCTTGTAAATGGTTTTTGAGGTTTTTTAATTAGGATTTTATTCTTCCATATAATTTAAAATTCCTTTTGACTCATATAGCAGTCATTATGATGTGGTATGATAAGTTCCACTTCTGTTAAGGAATGGCTGTCATTAACAAAAATCAATCTTGTTTTTTATTCATACTATTTTCTATTGTGGCACTTGTTTGCTGTCTTATCCTACTTGTCATATTTGTGATTTACAAACTAAAAAATTGCAAGTGTAGATTCAGATAATCGTATGGTTTTCACTCTCCCTGGCAAAATGTATGGAAGCAAAATTATGTAATTACCAGGTATAGCCCAAAGATGGCACATCAACCTCCATAGTTTACTTATAGCAAAAAGAAAAGGAAAAAAAGAGGAGGGGGGATGAGTGACCCATGGAACTGGCTAGATAAGGATAGTGTTATCATAAGTGCAGAGAGAAGGTAAGTGTCAGCCTCTAATTTCTTCTTTGGCTATGCTTATCTCTATTGGCTGCCATAGTAATGGGGGAGGGGGAGCTGGGGGAAATGGGGGGGAAGAATGCTGGTGAGAGGCCCTGGATGAGACTGGCAGGATGTTTACATTGCACCAAGGTCAACTGTCTCCGAGAAGTAACGGTCATCCTGACACCTGCAGATGCCTGCCTTGTAACCTATGGAGAACTTTGGATTGGATGGACTTTGCCAAATTATGGGGGGGAGGGATTTGGGTATTCTTTGGTATGTGAACTTTGTGCGCTTTTGGGCAGACCTTGCTTCGATATTCTTTGCTTTCAGTCATGCTTCAGTAAAATTCTACCTGTTTTCAAAAATGATGGATTCAGGGTTTTTATTTCTTGGAGCTTGACCGAGGCAGAGCTGACATTAAGCAAGGTCTCCAATACCAGCTATCCCAGAGATAACTTCTACCGTGCACAGAATGTCGAACCAGGGGAGTGACCAAGAAGATATGGGAGCTCACGGTTCGGCCTCCCCCCCCCCTTACCTATACCGAGAGGAGATTGAAAGCCTGGGAGAGCTACGCCTGGAAGAGAGAGCAGTTCAACCAAAGGCTAGATGGTCCTTCGGAGTGGGATGCATGGAAGAGCCTTACAAAACCCACCCAGGGGTGATGGTAAGCAGACATTGATGCGGAGGGGGGCCCAGGCTAGATGCTGACTGATAAGATCTCATGATGACACAAGCCCTGCAACTTTTGCATGAGGCCTGGGAAAGCAAACGAGTTCGTGAAACTTCAGTGGAAAGAGTTTCCCAATTAGAAGCTGAAGAATTTGAGCAAACGAGAAGGGGGGGTGGAAACAGCCAAAGCCCAGACAGAAATCCCAGCCCAGCAAGTGCCAGCGGCCAGAGCCATCCCAGCTGCAGCGGCAGCAGCACAAGGGCCCCCAGGAGGAGAGAGGATCCCCCCTCCAACGCCGAATGCCAAAGATTCCTGTGCTGGCAGTGAAATACGGAGGAGATCCCAGAGCTCAGTTGACACTTATATGGAGGAATTCGGAGAGGATTTTACTAGTGAAGTGGCCAAAGTGAGACAAGTTACCATGCCCTAGAAGGAGAAGCCGCAGATTGGATGACCACCCTCCACAATGACCATGATCCCCAACTGAGAAATTTTGATCAATTCATGATAGCCCTCCGAAACCGGTTTGAGGACCCCTTGGCAGAATGAAAAGCTAGAGATAGGATGAAAACCATAACTCAAGGGCGTAGATCCATGGCTGAATACACCCAAGAATTTCGATGTCTGGCGGGACACATGAATGGTTAGTCCCAAGTAACCCTGATAAAAATCTACAAAGATGGTCTGAATGACGACATCTATGAGAGGTGCATCGCCAGGGCGGCCCCCCAAGAATTGCTGCGCTGGTATGTCCTAGCTGGAGAAGCAGAGCTCTATCTAGCGAGGGACCGCAGTCAAGGAACCCGCAAATGGGCCCAGGTTCCTGTCTCTGCCCCAAGAGAGCCCCCAAGGGCCCCGAGGAGTGCCCTAACCACCAGGCCCAAGACCACAGCTTGCTTCAAGTGTGGAAAAGAAGGGCATCAGGCTGCCAACTGTTTCAGTAAAAGCACTGCAAAGCAGACCACCACTGGTCCCAAGAAAAGCAAAAAAAAACCAATCAAGCCTCGCGAAACAGCGCTCAAAGGTGTAGAAATCCTGTAGTTTGCCCCTCCCAGCCAGAAGAACTGGAGACTCCAACCACGGTGGGAGAAGACAAATGGGACTCTGACGACAACTTTGGGGTAAGTCAACGTGCGGGACCCCTCACTATCCCAGTAGAATTGCAGGCACCTTCCTCTGCCTCTAGGGGTAAAATGCTAGCCCTCCTGGATTCTGGGAGCACTAGATACGTAATTAGCTAAATGCGTTATCTGCTAAAAGGGATCAACATCAGGAAACAGGTAAATAAAACTACCTCAGAAGATACTTAATAAACCCTGTGTTTCTGGACATGTGCTTATCTCCAGAATGTCCAGTTCTATCCAAAGAACATGATGTGTACAAGTAAAAAAAATCAGTTAGAAATCTTAACAAGTTTATGCATAATTGCAGAAAATAAAGACTCTACCACTGAAAGAAAAAAAGGAGACCGTGCCTTGAGAGCAGAAAAGCAGAGAGCAGAAAAGGTTGAGAAAATCTATTACCAAGGAAATGGTCTGAAATGGCTTAAGCCCATTCCAGGAAACTAACTTAAGAAAATGCCTTAGATAGATTCATCTCTAATTCAGAAGAACATAAAGTGAGGGAGGAGGAAAGCACATTCAGATTTGCAAGTTTTGGCTATTCTAGCTGTTCCAATAAAATAGGCTGACCATATTTGATAAAGAAAAAAAGAGGACGGGGGGGCGTCGGCGGGGGGGGCGTCGGCGTCGGCCGAGGGGGCGGGACGTCATCGGCATCATTGGGGGCGGGGCATTGGCATCGGGGGGGCGGGGTGTCGGCATCGGCGGCAACGGGGGGGTGGCGGCGGCGGCGATGGCAACGGGGGCGCGGCGATGGCAACGGGGGTAGCGAACGGGGGCACGGCGATGGCAACGGGGGTAGCGAACGGGGGCGCTGCGATGGCAACGGGGTAGCGAACGGGGGCGCGGCGATGGCGAAC
>JAEANM010019692.1:0-12294 GCA_017656035.1 Myanophis thanlyinensis | reverse complement strand
AAAATAAAAAACAAAATAAATAAATAAATAAATAGGAGTTTGCAGGACTGCAATTCCTACCTGCCCAGACAGTAAAATTCTCGTCCCCAGAGATCGCCCTTCTGGGCACACCTCTTGGCACACTCACTGTGGTTTTCGGAGAAAGTTGTACTGGCACATGATGGTGATGAAGAAGCCGACGAACCCTTCCACCGTCATGGCGACCAACGCCCGGGTCACAATGTCCCACTCAAAGGGAGACTTAATCTTGTCAAACTGCCCTACAGGGACAGAGGCACAAATGGAGGCAGGAGGGAGAGAGACCTCCCACGGGGGGTGGGGGGTGGGGGGGCTTCCTTGGTGGGGGGGAGGGGAGAATTCATCTGAGGTCACCAGAGGCCGGTTTCCTGCTTCCCAAAGCCCCAAATGTGTTTTTTTTCCCCTTTTAGTTTAGTTTAGTTTTAGTTTTATTGAATTTATATACCGCCCCCCTCTCCCTAGGGACTCAGGGCGGTGTACAGCAAATAAAAAACACATAAACAAAATCTAAAAGCCAATTAAAATAATTAGATACGCTGATAGATTAAAAATTACAGTTAAAAGTTAAAAATTAAATGTTTAACAAACATTTTCCTGCTGAACGCAGGAGGCGAGGACGTCAGGATAATTTCCCCTCCTCTTGCCTCCCCCAGACAACCTAAGGAGCCGTCACTAAGCAAGCCAGGGTTTAAGAAACCGCTCTGCGCATGTTCAAGAGCTTGCGACATTCTAGGAATAAAATCGTGGCAGGGAGAATGGGGAGGAGAAATCCCCAGGCTAAAACAAAGGGCAGATTTACTGCCACTTTGGATAGTGAGATGGGCAGCATACAAATGGAATAACCCAATAAAAAATCTCTTTACCAATCTTTGCGTAGTATTCGTTGATGTACTCATTGTAAGCCATCTCCATGAGTCCGTGGCCCAGGTTGTAGTTGGGGAAAATCAGGAAACAGCTTTTTAAGTAGCTGTTTACCACCTTCAGGTCCTACGGAGAAACAGGCACTAAGGAAGGCTGCAGCAGCATCAGACCAGATCCCCCCCACCCACACACCCCAGCTCCAGGGCCCAGGTTTGGGGGCTGCCCTGCCTCTGTGCGTGGGACAGGGGCCTCTCCACCCCGTTGGTCCAGTGTTGGAACAGAAAGGGCCGTCTGAAGGCAGGGCTGTCATCCATTTAGCCGGGAAGGAGTTCCACCAGTCACGTTGATTTTTTTTTAAATCCTAATTTTGGCTTCCTGCTCTGCCGGCACCCACCTTGTCGTGCTCAAAGAGCTGCAGGAGGAAAGTGGCCACGGTGGCTGTGATGCCGATGAAGAGGTTGATGACGATGAGGAAGACGTAGGCTGAGCTGGGCACCTCGAACCAGAAGGAGGCCGGGTACATGATGGGCGTCATGGACCACCTGGGGAAAGGGCGCAACAGTCTCCAGACGGAAGGCCCACAAAAGGGCCCTCAAAAGCCACGGGAAACCTACCCACGATCTCCCCATCCAGCTGCTTCCTCTGGAGGTTCAGAGGTAGACTGCCTCTAAAAGTGGAGGTTCCATTCCTAATCCTTACGGCAGCCTCTCCAGGGCAAACCCACATCCATGAGACTCACTTTGGCCCGAATCAGTACATCATGGAGAGGAAACCAAGCATGCCTCAGGCTGAGAACTCCCCACCAGGCCAGGCAGGGGAGACCCCCCTCACCAGGGTCCCGATGGCTCCTCTCCCAGCCACCACTCACCCATAGAGCAGGAAGAGGGCAAGCACTGCGGGGAAGTTGGTGGGAGAGGTGTAAGCCGGCAGGTCGAAGACGAAGAGGATGAGGATGCAGCAAGTGGCTGGCACCAGGTAGTTGAGCTGGAGAAGGGTGGGTGGGTGAAGGAGGGGCTCAGCATGGCACTCCTATCCCCTGCCCCCAAAGCCAGCCATCCCTCCATCCCAATGGCTTAGGGGTCCCAGCCAGCCCCCCACCTGCTGCCTACCATGTCCCAGACGTAGTTGGCCAGCCAGTAGATGACGGGGTCGCAGCCGCTGACGAACTGGAGGTGCTTGGCTTTGGTGGACTTCTCGGCCACCAGAAAGACAACGAAGCTGGCCGGCACGAAGGACATGGCCACGATACTGAAGATGGCGATGACCACGTCGGTGCCCTGCAGGCTGAGGGGAGGGGGAGGGGGGGAGGAGGAGGAGGAGAGGCTGGTCAGCTCGTAAGTGTTCCTTTGCTTTGGGGGTGCCCCCAGCCCCTTTGCAGAACCCGGCTCCATTTGCCCCAAAGCTTGGACAACACCCCTGCGAGGTTGGGACCGCCCCCTCCCTCCCTCCCCCCCCTTGAGCTCTGTGAATGCCCTGGGCCTGGGCTTCAAGCGAGGCCGTCGTTTCCCTGCCCCAGCAGCAGCTGCGATCGCTTGCCAGAGGGAGAAGGGGGACACAAGGGAAGCTTCCCCCCCCCTCTCACACAAGAACATACGGAACAGCAGCGCAGAAATAAACCAACAAGCAACGTCTGGGCAGAAGAAAGGGATTAAGAGGGGGAGGGAGGGAAAGGAGACCTACAGGTAATCCAGAGAAAGGCTGGCGCTGGTCTTGTTCATGGGATGGTTGGTCAGGGTGATGCCTGGGGGGCAGAGAAACAGAGAGAGAGTCTGGCACGAGGGTTTCCTCTGCCAGGCCCACCAACGCCCATCTCCCCCTACTCCTCCTCCAGATTGCCCCCCAGCCACAGGGCCTCCTCCTCCTCCTCCTCCTCCTCCTCCTCTCTCGCCTCCTCCTATGTGGCTGCCCCAGTTCTGCCCAGCGCCCTTTCCACTCCCCTCCCTGCTTACCATAGGCTGCACGGTTGCCCCTGCTGCTGGGCAGGTTGGCACGGAGGATGGCATTGTTGAGGGCGTTGAGGTAGGTGGGCATGCTGTGGTACCCTTTGTTGTTGTAGTAAACCTAGGGAGGGAGCGTAGGGAGGGGGGCATTGGCCCGGGCTGCTCTCCCGCGGGCAGAGAGGATCCCTGCTAGCTGGGAGAGGTGCTCCCCTTCAAGCCCACCTGGCTGTGCTTCTGGGCTGCCAGCCACAGATTGGCAAAGGTGTATCTGAGCCCCTACCTGGGCGGTGCTGCGGACAGCAATTTTCCGGAGCATCGGGGGTGCACTGTCCCCAAAAGAGGCCGGGATGGATTTCTGGATGTTGCCGAAGGTCACCGCTCCATACCTGGGATAGGAAAGCAGCAGCCACATTTGCTAACAGGCACCTGCCAGAGCTCCTCCTGGAGGGCGGTGATGCCCCCCATCCTCCCACACACAGGCCCACGCACACACCTGTGCAGCCGAAAGCGGTCCGATGTGTAGAGCAGATACTCAGAGACGTTGCGCCCTGTGATGTCCACCAGTATGTCCCCCGTCACCACCTTCATCTGGGGAGGGTGCCCCCCCACTCCACTGGGGCAGGAGAAGCCGGTGCCCTGCATGGAGCAGGTGCACCTGATGGGTTCGTGGACGATGCTGGGCTGGGCCGGGGTGGAGGTGACCGTTTCTGGTAGGGGGGGGGGAAAAACGACAGCCCTTTCACCCTCCGAGGGGAACCAGCACTACGGAGGAGCCGTAGGGAAAAGCAGCTGGAAGGGCGAAAGGGAGCCAGCCCTTCAGTCGAGGGGACACCCGGCCTCTCCCAGAGCCCCTCCAGGCCAGCCAGAGATGCACCGTTTTCAGGGTCTGCCTCTGCATTTCCAGACCTCTCGAGGGCCGCCCTTACCCTTCACGGTGGGCGGGAAGGTGGTGAAATTCCAGGCCCGCAGCAAGTCCTCGTCCAGAGAGAAGGGGTAGTCGGAGGGTGCCGGGGACGGAGGGGGAGGCACGAAGTTGGAGAGGGGCAGGCCCTGGGTGAAGGAGTCCAGGCACATGGCGTCAAAGTATTTGGCTGCCAACATCTTGGACTCGTTGCTGTTGAGGTTCAGGGACTGGACCTGCTGGTCCAGCGTGCTGTTGAAGACTGACTTGAGCACACAGGTGGCCCCGATGCCGGAGGGCAGGTAGAAGGTGCTCACCAGCTGCTGGGCACTGGCGTCTGGCGATGGCTGGCTAAAAGGAGGAAGAGGAAGAGGAGGAGAATTTCCCCAGCTTTCCAGCCCCTGTGCCCTTACCCAGTGAGAAGATATACTGCCTTGGCAACTGGCTGCTCCACTCTTCTTGATCTAGGCTTCTGTTGCAAAGGATTGAACAGCTGCCTTGATCACAAGCGGGGGGTGACGAGCGCCCACTAACTTCCTACACATGCAGGAATTACAGGCTGGCAGTGGTGGGCGTTGAATGCAACAGAGTGGGAAACTCTGATTTATGAGGTGTGAAGGAGAAAAGCAGGCATTTGTTCCAACCCAAGCCTGAAAGATTCTTCTCAAAGGAACAGTCACCAAGGCAGCATCTCCTTGCTGTGCCCCCCCCCCCCCATCTTACAGCTCTGAGACCCTCTTGGAACAGAGCCTGGGAAATGCTTGGGGGGTGCAAAGGGAGGGGGGTGATCTCTTACTGGTTGCCACGTTCCTCATTGGCGTAGGGGATGAAGTTGCCTCTGGGCTGGGTGTAATTGTGGTACTGGGAAGGTGAAAGGATGAGGGGAGGCAGGTCACCTGGAAAGCAAGAGGTGGCCATAATAAATGGCTGTGGAAGGAAACCCCCTCCCCCCCTTTTGCTAGCAGGAAAGAAAGGCAGGAAGAGGGTTGAATGTCCCCCCCCCCCAATGGCTCCATCGGTTGCTCAAAGCAAAATTGCCCAATGAGCTTTAAAAGTGTCCCTCTAGAGCACTGTTTCTCAACTTTGGCGACTTTAAGATGTTTGGACTTCAACTCCCAGAATTCCCCAGCCAGCAAAGTTGAAGTCCAAACATCGTAAAGTCGCCAAAGTTGAGAAACAGTGCTCTAGAGGGAAGCCCCCTCCCCAATCCATCCCCTCTGGAGGGCCAGCCTTGGCCCCATTGGGTGGGTGGGGGCGCTCCTTCCACCCCTACCTATTTCCGGGACCGAGAGGGCCACCGTCATGGCGACGCAGACGAAGAAGGCGGGCAGCAGGATCTGGGAGAAGATGGCCTTGGTGTTGCGCTTAGCACAATGGAAGCGCTTGACCAGCAGCCCGTGGAACTGGCGCAGCTTCAGCCAGGACCCCTCCAGCTTGAAGCTGTCTTGCCCGGCCAGGAACGCCTCTTCCAGGTCAGCCTCTGGCTCTGCGGGAAGAGGAGACGCAATGGACACAAGGAGGGAGGGAGGGAAGGGCTCCTCTGCTCCCTTCTTCTCCCAACTGCCCGAGCACCAGGAGGCACCAGGTGCCCTCCCACCCTCAACCCCTCGCACCCCCGAGTTTTCTGCCAAAGGCTGTGAAGCTTAAAAGCAGACCCCAAATGGTTTGGGGGAACCCCCGGGGGGGTCCCTCACATTCCCCTCCCCCGCACGCCTCGGACTTTTCCCGGGCTACAAACCTTGCAGGCTGCCATTATCGGGGTCTTGTGGGCTGTCAAACAAGGGGGAGTAATCCCCGTAGAACTCCGAATGAGCTGCGCCGTCCTCGCCACGCACAGAGCCGGCCAAGGAGGAGGAGGAGGAGGCGGAGGAGGAGGAGGAGGAGGAATGCAGGGATGCCTGGGACTTGGCCAAGTCCGAGCAGCTCAGGAGGTTCCCCACGTCCCCTTTGGGCTCGGATGGCCTTGCCAGCCTCGGGAGCGGGTGGCCGTTGGCCTGGGGCTTGGGGCCAAGGCGGGGACTGGGCAGCGGGAAAACCTCTTTCTTGGACTCCTTGATATCTGCAGGGGTGGCAGAGGTGAGAACGGCTGCTGAGGGCCACAGGGGACCCCCAGGTGAGGGACACCTGACCCCCCACGGCATACCCGCATCGCTGTTCTCGAGAGACTGGTCTTCTTCGGAGACCTTGAGGAAGACTTCTTCCAGGGTGGTATCCATCAGGCCAAAGCTGGTGAGGTCCAGCTCTTCCAAGCTGCGCTCCAGGTGCTGTGGGAGGGAGCAGGGGGACGTTAGGGGAAGCCCCTCAGCAGCCCCTTCACTTGGGGGTCGGGCTCTGAGAGGGCCTTGCAGCCCTGGAACAAATATCCCTTTGCAAATCGGGTCTCGGTCAAGCAACGATCCTTCCGGGGTGGACCAAAGGAATTTCCTTGTTCCACTCCCAAAGGAGGCCTGCAGATTCGTGGCTTTAAATCAGTTTTCTGAATTCCAGGGAGAGGAGGAAGAGGAAGAGGAGTGGGTATCAACCCTGATCCTCCAGGCTCAGGGGCAGTCTGCCTCTGCAACCACAAGGGGACGCTGTTATCAGCTCAGTCTGTGCCAATGAGGCTGCCCCCCCCACCCCCACCATAGTTTCTTCTTCAGGGGCTCCTCTGTGAGATTTGACTTGCTTACAAATCTCCTGGAGGCAGAACAGGGTCATCGAGGTTGGCAAGGAGCCCCCTCCAAGAGGTCTAGCTTCTTGAGAAGAGGAGAGACCCAGAGATCACGATCCAATTGCTTTAAAGCCACTTTATATGTCTCCACCCCCCAGGAAAAGAAGAAACCCTGGGCTCAAAACCCAATGTACCCCCCTCCCTCGCCTGGCATGGCTGTGCCCGCTGCCTGGGAAAGGCCTGTGCCCACCTGGAAGAGCCGTTCGAAGCAGCCTTTCTTGGCGGCCTCGCTGGGCAGGACGTAGGAGAGCTCCGTGTTGGTGTTGGAGATGAGGAGGCAGGAGGACACGTGCTTCTTGATGAACTGGCTGACCCGCTCTTCGGAGCAGGGGCTGGTGGCGGAGGGGCAGGGGGGGCTGCGGGGGAGCCCTGACTCTGGGGGGAGAGAGAGGGAGGGAGGGGGGGAGGGAGGGGAAAGTCAGCCAGAGGGCGGAGGGGAGGATCGATCACTCAGAATTGGAAGCATTGCCACCATAATAGCAGCAGAATTATTGGGCGATTTTAAAGGAAACCAGCCAGACCAAAATCTTTGAAGAAAGAGGCAGAGGAAAAAGACCGGGGGGGTGGGAGGGGGTACTGACCACTGTTGCTCCAGGCGTCCAACTGCTTCTTCACCAGGGTTAGCTTGTAGCCGTCCCCATAGGTGCTTTTCAGGAAGAGGGGCGACCCACAGCACTTCAGCTTCCCATGGGAGATGATGGCGATGCGGTCGCCCAGGAGGTCAGCTTCGTCCATGTGGTGGGTGGAGAGGAGGATGGTCCTTCCTGGTGGCAGAAAAAAGGGCAAGTGGGTTGCCTGAGGGCACCCCACCAAGTACCCACCCAGGTGGGGGTGCACCAGGGGCCTGCTGGGGAGCACGGCCACACTCCCCAAAAAGGGACCCGGCACACCCACCTTGCTTGTACTTGAGGATGAGGTCCCAGATGGCTCGACGCGCGTAGGGGTCCACGCCGGCCGTGGGCTCATCCAGGATGACGGCCCGTGAGCCCCCCACAAAGGCGATGGCCACCGAGAGTTTCCTCTTCATCCCTCCGGACAGCATCTGCACCAGGAAGTGGCACTTGTGGGTCAGCTCCAGGTCCTCGATCATCCTGTGGGGGGCAAAGCAAGGGGGGTGGGCTCACTTTGGGAAGACTTGCCTGGGTCTGCTGGAGGAGAGGAGCCTGGGTCTGAGAGGCTGGGCAGAGCAGGAGGGAAGGGAACAGCAGGCCTGCTCCCACTGGCTGGGGAGCATGGGAGTGGGAGTGCCGGGGCTCCTGGGGCCGGGGGGGGACGACACCCACTTGGTCATCTCCTTGCAGATCTCCTCCTTGGCCATGCCCTTCAGCTGCGAGTAGAACCAGAGATGCTCCTCCACTGTCAGCTTGTCGAAGAGGACGTTGTGCTGCGGGCACATGCCCAGGTTCTTCCGGATCTGGTCCATCTCCGTCCGGATGTCGTGGCCGTAAATGGTGGCCGAGCCAGAGGTCGGAGGGAAGAGGCCGGTCAGGATAGACCTGCGCGGGAGGAAGCAGTGGCCCAGGGAGGGGGTCAGACAGAGCCCCCCACTCCTTGCCTCCCCCTATGACCAGCTGGGGGGGCACCTGCCACACTCACATGGTAGTGGTCTTGCCCGCCCCATTGTGGCCCAGGAAGGAGACCACCTGGTTCTCGTAGAGGTTGAGGCTGAGCTTGTTCAGGGCCAGCTTCTGGTCAGTCTTGTAGATCTTGGTCAATCTGTCCACGCAGACCACCAGGGGCAGGTGGGTGGGCTCTTCCTCAATGCCCCGGGCCTCCTCTGCAGTGGTCAATGAAGAGCAGAGAACATGAGGGGGAGGGTCTGTCTCTGAGGTGTCCGAGGAAAACGCACGGCCTTTCCAGACCTCTCTGGCCAGTCTTCAAAGGTCATGCAAGCAACAGGGAGCCCTACCATGATGCCCTATGCTGGCTCTGCTGCCACCCACCCTTACCCATCCTTCTGTTCTCCATGGCACACGCTTGGTCTTCCTCCATGACACTCAGGTGGGTCCTCTTGGACCACGGCCAGGACCAGTCCCAGGCCTCGGTGCGCCCGTTCCCCAGCCAGTAGGACTTCTGCAGTGGAAAGTACCAAGGCCTCGGGAGCCCGTACATCCCTGGGGAAGAAGGTTGGCATAGCAGGAACAACCCTCCCTGGAGGATCTCAGCCCGGTGAGCAGGACCCCCCAAGCTCCCCCCAAAACCCATACCTGGGTGCACAGCTTCAATATACCAGGTCAGCACCCCATAGACCACGGCGTCAATGATCAGCATCATCATGGAAAGCAGGAGGTTGAAGTCATCCCCTTCCACAGGGGACTGGCTGAAGGTGTGCCACTGGATGCCCACACCAGACACTTCGTAGAGGGCAAAGTACTTTGAGCCCAGCCCAAAGGCCGTGGTGGACATCAGGGACTGGGGAGAAATGAAGGGGGGTGAGGGTGAAAATCTCCTCGAGAGGCTAAGAAGAATACGGACGTGCCAGGCCAATGCCCAACCGACAGCCCCCACAGCCCCCACAGCTGGAAGAGGAGCCATTGCCCCACAGGGACAGATCATCTCAAGGCTTCTGCTGCCGTCCCAACTGCCAGACAGCGTCTCTCCCAGGACTCACGGCAATGCACTTCTCGAAGGCGGTGATCTTGTCGTGGGCCACCTCCTCCCGGATGGCCACATACATGTAGGGGACGTAGCTGAGGAAGTAGATGATCCCCCCGCAGGCCGAGGCCAGCTTGGCCTTTGAATACAGCACGGACACCAGGAAGCTGCGGGAAAAGGGGTGGAGCGGTCAGTGACAGGCCTCAGTTCTGTGGATGGGGGGAAATGGGCTTGGCTAAGCAGGCTTCCCAAGCCCATCATCCTCAGCACGAGCTAGGTTGAGGGAGCCCCTGTTTTGCTCAACAGGGCATCTCCCAGGGAGGCAAGAGACCAACTCTCCTGCTTTGCAAAACACCACAATGCAGACCAGAGGGGGCCCAGCCACACCCTCAACGTGAGGGTCAAGGTTCAGCCAGGCCCCCTTCCCTCCTCACCAGAACATGATGGTGGCCACGGCGTAGACAGCCAGGAAGAGCCAGATGATGAACACGTCGCTGTGCATGAGGACCTTCCCGTACTTGAGAATGGCGGTCAGGGCAGTGACTGAGATGGACAGCTGGACGAAGCCTGTGATGAACCACGCCACCCAGTGGACGGCATTATTCAGCCCCATCATCTTCATCACCTGCAGTCAAAAGCATCAGAGCCGGGATGAGGGCCTCTCTGTGGGTCTCAGGCCCCAAACTCTCATAAGTGGCCCCAGTTCTGAAATTGGGAGTCTTCAGCGCTCAGATGGGTCTTTCGAAGGCAACATTGCTGCAGAGGCCCACCTGCCCTCCTGGGCAGAATCTCTGCCTGCAGCTGGCACCTCTGCCAACTCTCCTCTCCCTTGGCAGGGACGCAGCCCCCCGCCCAAAGGCAGGCAGGCAGGCAGGCAGGCCATCTGGCTCTCTGCCCCGGCACTTCATCATGATCGCATTAAGCAGGGTGGCCGAGGGACACGGTCGGCCACGCCAGCCGCAACGGGAAGGGAAGGCTCCTGGCACCGAGGCAAGGAAGGAGATCTGCAGGGAAGCGCCACAGAAGGGCGGCCGCCGGCTTGGGCAGTGCCACAGCTGAAAAGACGGAGATGGGGCAGCTGGAGGGCCCCACCCCCTCTGGGAGCACTTCCGGCCCCAGTTCCAGGAGGTGGTTTTGCCCCTTGGCAGCACCCATTTCATTCCTCTGCCCCCTGCAGGGCCCTGCTTGGAGCCTCCCATTCTGGGTCAGGGCATGACTACCCAGCAGTGGACTTCCCCCGATTGCCCCCCCCCAATTCCAAAACAGCGCCCCCCCCCCTTTTCCTCTCTGCAGCACCCTGAGCTCAGCCGCCCTTGGACTGTTTCGCAGTTCTCCTTCCTTTCCTGCCTCTGAATAGCTCCCTGGGCTTGGGAAGCGGCCCCCGCCTTCCGCCCCTCCCGCCCCACAGCCTCACCTCCTTCAGATGATGCTCCTTTTCCGCAACGATGTGCTGGATCATCATGGCCACCGAGTAGACCCAGGAGATGACCATGCACAGGGGCATCATGTGCTCAATCACAAACAGGAAGCTGCGGGAGGGGGAAGGGGGAGCCTCGTCCACAGCCCAGGAAGTCCCCCAGCCAGCCTCAGGAGGAGAGGACCGAGCGAGCCAGGGGCCAGGCCGACAGCAGCCCCACAGCACAGCCCTTCTCTGTGGCCTCCAGTCTTCCAGAGGAGAAATGCTCTCCCAGGGAGCACCACATCCCAAGACAGAGAAGGGGACTCACTCGTCACGCGTGTAACAGGGGTAGGGAAACATCTGCACGTAATTGCCGGGCTCCACCACATCACGGCCGACAAAGGTGTTGACAATGGCGCGCTCCATCATGTCTTTGGAAGAAAAAAGCACTTAAGTTTACATATTGATTCCTGTGGCTGTGAAGGTCAGCACTGGGCACCCAAACTGGCTTCCACAGGCAACTCGCCTTTTCAGTGCAGGGATAATGAAGCGAAGGGTGGCCAGGGACTGTTCCTGAAGTGTGCGCTCAATTAATCTACAGTCAAAGGGCACAACTTGGGAGAGGAAAAGGGAGCATCTAGTCCGGCTCTGAAAAAGCCAGCTGGGCTCACCTTGGATCCAGACAAAGCCATAAAGGAAGTAGAAACGGCCCCCGTTGTTTGGCCCCGGTCTCCAATACGCCCGCCGGATCTCGTTGGTCTTTTCTGTGAAGCTGGAATTTTGGCGGATCTTGTACATGACGTGGGGAGGGAGGCTGCCATCCTTGTTGGTTTGGAAGATCACACCTTTGAGAGAAAAGTACCCATAAATCCATATTTCTGTCTCTCTATTAATTTTACGCACAGAAAAAGCTCTGAGATACATACGGTAGTTGTGCAACCAGGAAGTCAACATACCAGTGTATCCCAAGCTTGTCATCTTTAACGCATGTGCACTTCAATTCCCAGAATTCCCAGCCAGCAGACTCATCGCCCCAGAATTCTGGGAGTTGACCTACACATCCTGTACTTGACAAGATTGACAAACTGCAAATAATGGAATAAATCGGTTTTGGAGCTGTCCGCAGTGCTGAAGCCATTGGCGCCACTATTCCCCTTCCACCAGGAGAAGACATCCTGGGGATAATGGGCGCTGTAGTCCTAAACATTAGAAGGCCCCCTCTAGAAACGCTTCCCCCTCGGCTACACTGAGGCCAGTCCTGCCCAGAAGCCCCAGTGCTCCAACTGGTGGCTCTGCTCCTCGGGCGGAAGAGCTGCGTGGGAGGGCGATGAGGGGCAAGGCGGGCCATACTGGCAAAGACGGTCACGTTGTCTTGGTAGGCCTGGTTGAGGGTGTAGTTCACGATGCTCTCCTCATCTGCGAAGCCTTTGAAGATGTCCACGCTGACCTGGGGGAAAAGGACAAGTGAGGCGCTTTGACACCCCAAAATTAAGTTTCCCCTCACCCAGTGGAGAGGCTGTGTGGGGGCCCCAGTCCTAGGAACACGCCCCCCCAAAAAGCCTAGCAACCCAAGCAAGGGAGGCAGGAGCCCCCCCACCCTCTGGAAAGCAAAGCCAACTCAAAGAGGGGGGCACGTTGAAAACCAACCCCCACCAGCCCCTCAGCTCAGTTTCTATAGCAAACGTCCATTCTAGAAGTTTGTATTTTTAATCCATCTGGGTCCCAAATCTTTTCTTCTTGTTTTGAATCATGACTTTTTACCGGAGTCAAAAGTATATTTTAAATCTTAAATAACCAGTGGTTAGAGAAAAAGATATAATTATTGAAATATATTAATTTGCTTTTGTAAATGAAACCAATATAAGGATAT
>JAEANM010019691.1:0-12295 GCA_017656035.1 Myanophis thanlyinensis | reverse complement strand
ATAAATAAAAACTTGGGGATTTGCAGGGCACACGATGCAGGAATTCCTTTTGTTTTTGTTTTTCCTATGCTCCGATTTGCATTAATTTGGTGAGATAATAAAGATATTTTCTTGAAAAATGGGAGAACTATATCACCAATTCACATGACCCAAGAGAAAATAAAGGTTAGTGATAGAACTTGGGAGGGCATTGCATGAAAATAAATTAGTATTATAGGGATTTTCTGGGCACTGGAAAGGAAGCAGCTTTTCAGAGATAATTGTAGATTTGGGAATGATTGCTTAAGGGGTGTGTGTGAATCTGAACAATAAAATACAGGTAGTCCTTGACTTACAGCAGTTCATTTAGTGACTGTTCCAAGTTATAATGGCACTGAAAAGTGATTTATGCCTGCTTTTCACACTTGCAACCACTGAAGCATTCCCACGATCATGTGATCAAAATTCAGATAGCAATAGTACTTAGACTTATACACCACTCTACAGAGCTTTACAGCCCTCTCTAAGTGGTTTGCAGAGTCAGCATATTGTCCCCAACAATCTGGGTCCTCATTTTAATGACCTCGGGAGGTTGGAAGGCTGAGTCAACTTTGAGCCTGTTGAGACTTGAACTGGCAAATTGCAAGTAGCCTGCAGACCTGCACTCTAACCATTGTGCCACCATGGCTCTTATGCTTGGCAATTGGTTCATATTTATGACAGTTGCATTGTGCCTGGGTCTCGTCATCACTTTTTGCGAGCTTCTGCCAAGCGAAGTCAATGGGGAAGCCAGATTCACTTAATGATCGAACAACTGCCATGATTTGATTAACAATTGTGGCAAGAAAGGTCGTAAAATGGGACCAAATTCACCTAACAAATGTCTCGCTTAGCAACAGAAATTTTGAACTCAATTGTAGTTGTAAGTCAAGGACTACCTGTTTTGTGGATTGTGGGAGGTCAGTCAATGTCTGGTGGTTTTGATCTATTATTATCCCCTTGATTTTTCTATGGACTCCCTGTCACAAAACATGTCATTAACCAAACATTAGGCTATCCTTTGTCAGATGAGTTGTAACCATAATTCCTGAATTCCCACCCATTTGTCAGCTGGGAATTCTAAGAGTTGTAATCCCAATGTGTTTAGGGGATGCCCATTTCAGGCAAGGCTGATCTATGCTTTTTGGTATAAAATCTCGTAAGTCACAAACGTAGAACCTGGCATGAAATAAAATATTTACTATATAATAATAAATTATAGACCTTCCAAGGACTAGAAATATCTACCTTAAGAATGCCATGGCAATGATGGCTTTGGGACGAAGAGGCGTTGCCAAAGAATCCAGTGGTTCTTCTCTAATGAAATCCTGAGCATACAAGAGCATACATAAGACAAAAAGAATAAAAAATAGACCATGGGCAAAGGAATTTGCAAAAATTATGGAAGCATTCCTACAGTTGAATGGCCTTTGGGCATAATGCTGCAGCAATGATATTGACAAATTCTAGGAACTGAAATCCACATATCTGAGACTGCCAGAAGTTATACTCCATAAAGCTAGCCAGTGGGTGTCTTTGAATATTGTAACCATCTAGGCAAGGATGAAGAAGATATGTGTGATGTTTCGTAGCAACTAGTTTCTTAGAAGAGAACTAACTGCATTTGTCTAAATATATCATAAAGACAAATTCTGGAGCAAGAGTAGAATTCTGCCAGTTTGAATAAAATCTGGTTGTGCTCATTTCTGGTTAATGCCCTATGATTTTAAAAAGGAAATCTTTTTTATAATCTTTGCATTACAATGGAAGAACAGATACAAATAAATATTTTGTAGATTTACTTAAAGCTTGCAGAAAGAGTAAAAGCACAGAAGCAGTATTATTCAAGGCAAATCAAGTATAGACTTGGCTTGCAAAGCTGGGAAGAAATTGGTATTATGACCTATTTGACAAATTTGCCATGGGTTTTGAATTTATATTAGGCGTGCCTTCATAGATCTAAGGGTCTACACTCAAAAGTGATCAAAAGCTGAAACAAAGTATGTAGGACCCTTCCTCTTCTTCCTCCTCCTCCTCTTCCTCCTCCTTCTACTCCTCCTTTTCCTCAGTTATGGTCTACTGAAGTTTAGAGAAGAGCATCAGTCCTGCCACAATTATAGGAAAGAAGTCAATGGGAAGGGATGTGGATTCCCATAATATGATTTGGAGAAGTATTTAAAGGACAGCTTTGTAGCTGTATAGCCTTAAAAATGGCATTTATGGAAACTAATGTGTGTGTGTGTGTTTTTTTTTTTAAAAGGGTGGTGGTGGTATAGGAAGGACATCTACATCTCTCTAGCATTGACTTTACTCACCAATAAAATGCCAAGAAGTTCTTTCTTGCAACTTAAGGTGAAATTCTGAAAGCTCCGAGTCTCGTGGATAGCTTGGCAGATATCAGTTGTGCTCTGAACCAGGGCTAGTTTGAGATTCATGTCCTACATTAGTAGAAGAGCCAGCGTGATAGTGTGGTTAGAGTTCTAGACTAGGAACTGAGGTTCAAATCCCTCACTTGTTGCATAGGTGGCTGTGAACTTGCCTTATACAATTACAAACAGATTCATTGTGAAGATAACACGATAGTAAAGTGAGCTGTCTGGCTTCTTCCCTCCTCAGAAGACAAACAGACTGTAAATTTAGTCAATAAGATTCATCAGAAAAGTAGATGTTACATGGAAACAGAGCAATCACCAATCACTCACTGATTAGCAATACTGAACCAATACTACAATCAGACACAAGCAGTCTTTCAAAATTCTTCAGCAAATTTATGGGCAAAGAAATTAAATGATTTTTTTCTGAATTTATGCAGATGATTCTCTGTGGCCACTCCTAATGGGAATAGCCAAAAGAAGAAGAAAATCTGAATTTATGCAGAGAAAAGGGAACATTATTTTTATATGACAGCAACACATACTGTAACACACAAACACAGTCACACACACACAAACAAAGTCAAAACAGATGGGCAGAGTTCTTATCATGCTCCAAAACCCAAGAAAGACAATGGTGATTCTTACAAGTAGATTTATTATTCCACATCGGTAGACAGAATCTTGCCAACTGAAGCACCCTACAGTCTACAAGGAGTATATTCTCTGGGACCTACCAGTGAGGGGCTGTCTTCAACCTCTTTCTCTCACACAAACTATCTACACTGACCTGCCTCTTACTCCTCTGGAATATACTCCCTCCCTCCTGGGAATCCAGTCCATCATATTCTATCACAGTTCTCCTCTGATATCTTTCCTCTATATTTAATTATTGTACTATATGGGAAGCCAGGCACTTCAGGACCACTAGAGAGATGGTTGCACAATGACAGAGATAACATTCATACACAGCTCCTTAGTAATAAAGGGGGAAGTGCCAACAGGACATTCATACATAGCCAATAGTCACCTCATCATTAAATGAAAACTGCATTCCGCATAGGATATTTTTTTTTCAGGAGTTAAATTTTCTCCCATAGGATTGAGCGAGGTCTGGTTAAAAAAATGACATAATTGTCAGAATCTAAAAGGACGTTTTAACTGGGAGGGGGGGGATTTCTACTGAAGAATATTAGCCATTGTCTACAGTAAAGTTTGGGGCCTTTTAGATTTCACACATTTTTTCATATTTCTGCTGCAAGGTCGCTGAGAGGGCAAAGGGGGAGTTGGAAACGGCAACTTGGAATTGTTATCTTGTTTTCATTCTTTTGGGTCTGGTTCTCATGAGAACTTTCTCCGGACAATTGACACCTGTGGGGGAAGTGTCTTAAGGGGTCGTTGGATCTCTTTTTGAAATGGTTGGAGGGAAATTAACATGTAATAATTTTACTTGGGTGGAGAAAGCCCGGGAATCTTTCGATTAGGGATTTCTGCAGACCGTACCAGAACAATGTCTTCAATAAAATCTTATTCCTTGGACTTTGTCTTTTTGGAGTTCTGATTGCGTTGCTGATGTTGTGTGGAACCCTGACAATAATAATTTCTTTTTCTGGTATCCAAGTGGGCATATGGAAGGAAGAAGGGCTACAACAAATGCAGTGTTCACATAATGGACCTTGTTCCAAGAATCTAATTAGAAAAAGCTCAGACAGGCCCCTTCCTAGTTCACAAAAAGACAATATGAGGAGGAAAGAAGCACGTTTCAAATGCTGCCACTAGGAATTGGGCAGCATTTAAATATATATTTTACAACAATTGTACTTCTATGTGGCATTGGTTTCTTAGTCTGGTCTATATTTTGGGCTGATGGGCACTAATACTCTTCCCATCCTCCCTTTTTTCTTGAAGAGAATAAGGACATAACAGACTTTGATCTGTTTGTGTCAGCAAAGGTCAGATCTTTTCTTACCTTGTTTTCAATACTGAGGCCCAGCACCTGAAAGTGAAAGAAGAATCCAAGAAGAATGAGATAACTTGCCCAATAACAACTTAAATGGTACAAGTAATGCACTGCAAAAAGAAAGTGAAGTCTCTCTTCTTCCTGCTTTCCCCATTCACCTTGTTATAGTTAATAATATGCAGGTGAGGTTCTACTGCTATGTCATTTGTTTATGACTCCTAAACTCTGTCAAGTTGTAGTGCCATTGTAGTGCTTGATCATAAGGAATGGTGGCCTTTAAGAGCAACGGACCATTAAGCAATTTGCTTTGTATGCTGCTGCGATTAACAAAAACCAACAGAGATTTCATTCTGTGAGTAGATGGGTCTTGATCATCCCACTATCATCTCTACCCCAAACCAAGAAGATTGAGATATTTCTAGCTCTATCTCGAAGATAGCTCATGTCAAGTATTTGCAGCAGTGTAAGGACTTAGGAAGTTGACTGACACCCTGGTCTAACCAGCCCAGGATGCTCTACTCTATTTCTTTTTCTTGCCAAATTGTTATTTTTATTAGTTTATAATATCAAATACAAAAATATGAAAACAAATAATAGGAAAAATAGGGGAGGAAAAAGGAAAGAGTGTAGAAAAGAAGGGGAAAAGAAAGAAAAGATGTTGACTTCCGACTCCCTTTGGTGCATAGTAACATCTATCCTCAACTTTTAACTTAGCATAAACTAGTCATTTCTACATCAACATATATATCTAATTGGTAAGATAGATAGTAGGTAAAACTCTACTTTGCTCTAGCCCACTGTTTCTCAACCTTGGTGACTTTAAAATGTTTGGACTTCAATTCCCAGAATTCCCCAGTCAGCAAAGCAGCAAAGCTTGCTGGGGAATTCTGGAAGTTGAAGTCCAAACATCATAAAGTCTCTAAGGTTGAGAAACACTGCTCTAGCCAAACATAAAGACCACAAAGACTGCTGAGAAGAAAAGAAGGTTGCAAAAAAAGACATGAAAAGTCTGTTTCTCAAGTATAGAGTCAAAGGTCTTGAACTTGCCTGACAGCTACTCCGATAATGGTAGAGGACTTTTTTCATTATGCTCTCCTCCACCCTTGAGAGCAGAAGCTCTTTTGGAGCTCTCAATGCCACTTTGCCATAGGTGAGCATCAAAGTTTGATGGGTGTAGCTTCTCCTACCTCGGTAGTAGTCCTGAGCATCATAAAATTAAAAAATTAAGAGGCAGAGTAGGTTTTTCTCCAGCTTGGTTGCTTCCTTACCTTAAATTTTAATTTTTATTCCAAACTGACTGTCTCCCCCCCCCTTTTTTTTTTTTGCATAGATTTCAGCCAACTATTGCTCATATCCTTTAGCACTTTCTTTGTTGGCCTTCTGGTTTTCTGTAGAAAATATGTAATTTTTTTCTATATAAAATTATTGTCTAAGAGCCGTGGTGGTGCAGTGGTTAGAATGGAGTACTGCAGGTTACTACTGCTGACTGCCAGCTGTCTGCAATTTGGCAGTTCAAATCTCACCAGGCTCAAGGTTGATTTAGCCTTCCATCCTTCCATCCTACCTCATTGGTAAAATGAGGACTCAGATTGTTGGAGGCAATATGCTGATTCTGTAAACTGCTTAGAGAGGGCTATAAAACATTGGGAAGCGGTATATAAGTCTAAGTGCTATTGCTATTGTGGCCCAAGGCAAATATCAATGTAAATTGGCAAAGCACTATTTTAGCTTACAGAGTTACTGCACAATTATATTTAGTTTTAATTTGTAATTTTTTCCTTATACTCCAACTCTTTTTTAAACTGCTATGTCCTCTCAGATACTCTTAATTGCTTCCTAATAATCAATTTCTTTTTATATTAATATGTTAGTGGCAATCATGAGGGTGAATATCTAAGGCAATGCTTTGGTTCAGGTCTAAGAATGGTCTTCAGAATATGTAAAAGTGCAAATGCAGTAACCCCTGGTGACTTGTTAAAGCAGCTGTGCCTGTTTCAGGATCTTGCAAAACGTTGCATAGCCCTACTAACTACCAGCTCATTTACCTTATATCGATTGATAATCATAGACATCTTGATTGTCAAGTGTACCCCAGCTCCAAATTCATGAAGTATGGACAATGTTAGATCCAAATGACCCAAGGCAGAAAAGGACAGAATCTGGATGACTTTCTGTAAAGGGAGAAAAAACTGTATTGTCCAGAATGATGAGTCCTGCAACTTTCCTGGAAAGTTCATATGTTGGGAATGTACTTAATAAGAATTCTTGAAAGATCTAGTTCCAATGCTTCTGGTAGGGATTGGAGAAGGAGTTAGAGAACTCTGCTTTAGTGAAATATGTAGTCCACTCACTGAGAAAGTGATTCTTTCAGCCAAAGGTCCAAATTTTCACGTGAGTCTATTTGAAACCTTAGAATTTTTGAAAAGGCTTATGATAGTTGTGCCTTGCAAAAACCAAAACAGAATCTATTTCCTCCAAGAAGCTGTTTGTTTATATAAGTAATCCAAAACCTTATTGTAACATTTTCAATATTCTAAGTTTATCTGACTCATAGTTCATTTATAACTTTCCAAAATCTAAATCTTATTTAGATTTTTTTTGTTTTTTATTTCAGATTTAAAAAAAAAGTTTACAATTAGAATTTTTTTTTTCATTCGGGATTGAAGGCAAATTTACCCAGCCCTTTCAAACTTGTCATTCTTAAGGACTAATTGCTCTGAAGTAGTTAATGAGCAATCTCTGAAAGTGAGGGTTGCAAATTTAGTGTCTTTTAAAAGTGTCAGCTATGCCTAATCTGTCTCTCTTGCTGAAATCTGCAGAACATTGTTATCTTATACAGCCGTGATGGCGAACCTATGGCACGCGTGCCCAAGTTGGCACACAGAGCATTTCTGCCGGCACACCAGATGGCACCCCAACTCACAGACTGGGCATGCATGCATGTTTGTGACTCCTGCACAACTCCTGCACAAATGCACATGCATGCACGAGATCATGTGTGTCATGAATGATTGTGCATGTGCTAAAACACTGTGTGCAAATCACATGTGACTGTGCATGTGTGAAAAATGCTGCACGCAAGTCGTACGCAACTCCGCATGTGTAGAAAACACTGCATGCAAGTCAGGCACAACTACACATATGGGAAATGCTGCACATGAGTCATGCACAACCATGCATGAGTAAGACTCTTGCACAACTGCACATGTGACAAGATGCCAGCGTGCAGCATGTGTGCTAGTGTGCATGCACTCACATTCGGCACTCAGTGCCGAAAAGGTTTGCCACTACTGCTATATAGTCTTCAAGCGAGGAACAGCCACCTGGAGCTCATGTGGGCAATCTCCCATACTCTCCTTATCCAGAGAGGTTCCAAAGAATTGGTCTCTTCACTGGTTCCTTGGTCATTATTGTGGTTGTCATCTTCACTTTCATACAGCCATCTTCAGCTCACCATAGCTCTTAGATATTGTTCTTGCACCCGAAATGGTCACGTCAATCATTTTCAAAAAGCTGTGTGTGTGGCTTTTTAAAGTTCTAGATATAGAAGTTGGTGGGTTGGGTGCTCCAGGCCCTGCTTAACTAGAAAACCACAACTTTTCTTTTCTTGGCTGAAAAGCAAGTGTGCAATCACCAGGTAAAATAAAGAAACACAGTTTCAACAATAGAGAAGAGGTAAAGATTCAAATAAGCAGCTTACATCTCTCTCATATGTTTTTGTATAATCAGCATTTTCCATTAAGTTCTGTATTGTACTCTGAACAAAAGTTAAATCCTCAGAACTTGTCAAAGAAATTCCCCAAGATTTACAGAGAAAACTCTGAAAAAAAAGAAGTGAAAAAGAAGAGTACATAACGGCTGCACAACATTAAAATTAATTTGCATGTAAAATTGAAATTAGCATTATTTAACTAAATACGTGAGTATGATAATTTCCTATTTTACAACAGCAAAAAATGCAAAACACATGTTGCAGTCACACACACCAACAACAACAGCAGCAAAAAATGTCTGCTTCAAAGTAAAACTCTTTATGTTGTTGTTCTAAATAGCTGGTAAAAAGAGATTGGTTCATATATGAGAACCAAAGCTTCAAGTCATATGTAAGTCCTGAACAAATTAATTAGATATGCTACTTTCAGAAAGGAGTTCCTGATAAACAAACAAACAAACAAACTGACCTTTTCAGTTGACTCATCGGCATAACTGCTCATCTGACTTTCTAATTCTCGACTCAAATTCTGAGTCCATGTGCTATCATCAATGGTTTCCAGAGATCTTCTCAGAAACTATGATTAAAAACAATCAAGTGTCTTGGATTATTGCTGTTATTGATTGACTAAGCGGACTGTGCTCTAGTATTATCATCAATCACACAAGCATTAAGTTTATACCACACCTTTCTACTCTGTAGAGCACTCAAGTGGCTAAGGGAATTTTAAAAACAAGAAACAGAACGTGAAATGTTAAAAACAAACTGAAAATAATACAAAAATCAATTGGCAATAAAAGGTGCAGTGAAAGAATGCTTCTTCACCAATTTCTTTTTTTTAATTCATATTTTTTTTTAAAAGATAGAACAGACAAGTGAAAGATAAAGAAACAATACAAAGATATAAATATCAGAAAATGCCCCAAAGTGTCTTTTTTAAAAGACAACTGGACTTTTTTGGAGGGGAAAATGCTTTGCTTGTCATCAAGAAGCTTCTTTAGTTTTCAATATTAAAGACGTTTCTTGGATGAGAAGCAAAATCAAAGGAAAAAACCCCAAGCAAGTCCAGTACTATATATATACCCCAGCTACCCGAACAATAGACTGTTTACCACAATGCGGTCAGGAAAGCGTTTTCGCTCTCTGAAGGCCAACACAGAGAGACTGAGAAAAAGCTTCTTTCCACAGGCAATACGGACACTAAACCAGGAACCACAAGAACACTCAAGACTATAACAGGAACCACGATTGTATCTCATTCCCACCTTCCCAACTATCCCTAACTTATTTCCTATCTTATCCTCCCATTTTGCCTTAATTTACTCACGGTCGCGGGTGGTTGCGTAAGCATTTCACTGCATATTGTACCATGTATGACTGTGTATGTGACCAATATATTTGAATTTGAATTTATTGCAAAGATTCCTAAGCTTACAAAGCTTCAGCCATTGCAGTCAACGCATCAAAAATTCCCTTGTGGTTTTTTTTTTTAGCAATAGTAGCAGCATATCTGAAAATCAGGAATGGCCTAGATATTCTCTACAAACAGCCAGTGACCAAGAGTTAGAATTAGGGTTAAACCCAAGGCAACATACAGCACTCTTTCATCCACATTTTTACTCATAACAGATCTGTGGGGTATTATATAGTTCCTCTTGCTTCTCTGTCTCCATCTTCTTCCTCATCTTCCTCATCTACTTTCTCTTCCTCATTTAAGATGAAGAGTGTATCACAGCTCTTCAAAAAGTAACAGGCTAGTAATCAAGTCCACTGAAAAATTAGCAGTGTCTTACCTGCAGCAACTTCTGTTCCCATTGCTCTCTGCCGATCTCTATTCTTCCTGCAAGAAATGATAAAAATGAATGTTTTACTTGGATTATGACAATTACTCATTACCTCATTTACCATGAAACTAATAGTCCATGTACTTTTACTTGTAATACATAGTAAAGTACTATTTACTTATGAAACCCTGTTTGGTGTAATGTAAAGGCACCCAGCTAGTATCAAGAGACTGTGGATTCTAGTCCCAGCTTAGGCAAAAGCCATCTGGGTGACTTTGGGCCGGTCACTCTCTCACAGCCCAAAGAAGCAGGCAATGGCAAACCACTTCTGAAAACTTGCCAAGCAGCCACCAGGAGTGAAGAATGACTCGAAGATACAAATTATTTGTTTGTTTACAATATTCCTACATAATGTGAGATCTTGTTGGTTGCTGTTGCAATCTAAGGAGTGTAGGTTTTTGCGGCTGAACCTCCCTCCATGAAATACAACAACATTGCTGCCCGAGTAACTGGTTTCTGTTCCTGAGTTGGTGGTGGTAATCCTGAAGCTGATAGACATTGGGGATATTGAACTGCCCCTTCCTTGTCTGCCTTTAAATGGAAAGGCCTTGAATGAGACTGGAAAACATTCTGAACTAAAAAAGCTTCTTGGATTAGAAGAAAAATGTTTTCAATGGAAAGAAAGACCACAAGAAAGTTCAGTTGCCTTTTGGAAAAGCACTTAAGGGACGACCATGACCTGGATGATTGATGCTGTTGTTAGTTGCAAAGTCATGTCTGACCCATCGCAAACCCATGAACAACATTCCTCCGGGCCTTCCTGTCCTCTACCATCCCCTGGAGTCCATTTAAGCTCATGCTGACCGCTTCAGTGACTCCATCCAGCCACCTCATTCTCTGCCGTCCCCTTCTTCTTTTGCCCTCAATCGTTCCCAGCATTAGGCTCTTCTCCAGGGAGTCCTTCCTTCTCATTAGGTGGCCAAAGTATTTGAGTTTCATCTTCAGGATCTGGCCTTCTAAAGAGCAGTCAGGGTTGATCTCCTCTAGGACTGACTTGTTTGTTTGCCTTGCAGTCCAAGGGACTCACAGGAGTCTTCTCCAGCACCATAGTTCAAAGGCCTCAATTCTTTGGTGCTCAGCCTTCCGGATGATTGATAATCCCCATAAATTGACTTGAATCTACCTATTCTTGCTATTATTATTTTTTTCGTAGCAGCCATTAATAGTGCTGTCTGCCTGCTGCTTGGTGTCTCCCACATCCCACCTTCCCAGGGTCTTCTTACTGCTGCTGCAGCTGATTTTCTTGCTCTTTGGGGTGAAGCCTTCAAAAAATTTCAATGACAGGAATGTCTTATGCACCTGAAAATCTTAAGATACCACTATGCCTCCTTATCCCCTCTTCCCAAAGCAAGAAGGTCTACATTTTTAGTTGCATACACTTTGATTTTGAGGACCATTGATGATCTATATGTGGCCCTCAAGTCTTGCTGTTTGTGTCCCTGCCATAGAGACAAAGAACTTTAGTAGAACAAGTAAGATTAGGATGGGTGACAGTCAGAATGGATCAATCCATTAATTTTATTCTATTGTTTTATTTTTATCATCTACTAACCTTGGAAGGATTCCCAAAGAAAGGGGATTTGTTTTGCCCACAGTTTTCTGGTTGCTGGGTGGATGTTGGTGTGAAGGATGTGTAAAAGTTGAAGGGCCCAGCCTCCCCTTTGGTTAGGATTTGAGGCCAAGACCTGTTGATGGGAAATGGAACAAAAAGTTGGAGTCCCCAAGTCATTTTTAAATGTAAAACATAAATACTATACATGAATTATGAAGACTGAATCTAGCCACAGGGGTTGCAAGCCAGTGACTTCTGTGCCAGTCCCAAGCCTGGATAAATAGAGAGGGTTGCATCAGGAAGGGCATCCGGTGTAAAAACATGCCAAATCCAAATATGTGAATCAACAATGCTAATTCTATACTGGATCGGTCATGCCCTGAGTTAACAACGATCACCATCAGTGCTGTTGACTTACAGGGAGCTGGTGGAAATTGGACTACTGTTGGTCAAAGAAGATGAGGAGGCAGAGGATTTTTAGACAGAGAGAGAAGAGGAAAGGCAAGAATATAGGTCTGAAAATAGGGACTCTTAACATTGGCACAATGACAGGGAAAGGTAGAGAGCTGGCAGACATGATGAAGAGAAGGAAGGTAGATATACTGTGTGTCCAAGAGACCAGGTGGAAGGGTAGCAAAGCACGTAGTATTGGAGCGGGTTACAAACTGTTTTATTATGGTGTGGATAGGAGGAGAAATGGGGTAGGAATGATCCTGAAGGAGGAATTCGTGAGGAATGTTTTAGAGGTGAAAAGAGTGTAAGACAGGGTGATCAGTTTGAAGTTGGAAATTGAAGGGGTAATGTTGAATGTAATCAGTGGTTATGCTCCACAAGTAG